>SZWC01003794.1:114245-126084 GCA_023375785.1 Penium margaritaceum
TCTTTGTGGACCCCCCCCCCCCGTCATGTTCAGGGATGTCCTCCAGTTGACGTCCCATGGATTGAGGATTGGCAGTCGTACAGTCTCCCTCGTTGCCTTGCCGCTTGTGGCCAGCGCCTCTTTCCACGTTTTGCCATTGCCGCTGTGAGTCGTGACCCTGCGTCTGTCCGTGTGACGGGTGGCTTCTGGATTCTTGATTTAGGGGCCACCCACCACATGACTTCCTGTCGTTCACCGTTTGTGTCGTTGGGTCCTGTTGGTTCTGTTCGCTTTGTGCGCACAGGCTCTGGCCACCTTCTCCTTGTCCAGGGTGTCGGTGTCGTCCGCTTCGTTGGCCCTGGGGGGAGCTCTTCCTCCCTGACGTTCTCTATGTGCCTGCTCTTGAGCTTAGTCTGCTGTCTGTTACGACTCTCGACGACCAGGGCATGGACTTCCCATCCAGTCGTGGTGTTGCCTCTGTTATGCATCGCAGCACAGGTCGTGTCTTATTGCGAGGCACTCGTTGTGACCGTTTGTTCCGCGTGCCCTCGTTTGCACCCCATCCCTCCACGACTGCTCTTGTTCATGTGGCTCGCTCCCTCACTCCTGCACATGCACAGTTGCTCCATCGTCGTCTCTGTCACATTCACACTGCTGCTATTGACAGTCTACTTCGGGACATGCCTGCGAATGGCCTTGATGCCGACACGTTCTCTACACCCTGCCCCACTGACTGTCTCGACTGTGCTCAAGGAAAAATGCACCGCTCCCCATTCTCCACTTCTAAGTCTCGCACGTCTCACCTACTTGACCTCCTATACGCTGACGTCATGGGACCTCTTGCCCATGACGCCCTTGGGGGTGTCGGACGTTATGTCCTCTGTCTCACAAATGATTTCTCTCGGATGCGCTAGATTTTTGCCCTTCGGCAAAAGAGTGACGTCTGTTCCACACTTGAGTCGTGGCTACCACAGGCTGAACTGGCCTGTGGTCGCCGGCTCAAAGTCTTTCGCTGTGACCGTGGTGGCGAGTTCATGGGTCCCACCGCTCGCTTTCTCACCTCTCGTGGGGTGTGTATGGAGCCCTCGGCACCCTACACACCCCAGCAGAACGGTGTCTCAGAACGCTGGAATCGCACCCTCGCCGATGGAGTTCGTACCCTCCTCAGCAAGTCCTCCCTTTCTTCCGTCTTCTCCTTCGAGGCCATGTGCTACATGACCTGGGTATGGAACCGTGTCCCACACGGTCCCCTTCCTCGTCACATCACCCCCTTTGAGCGCTGGTACGGTCGCCGTGCTGACCTCCGTCTAGCTCGTGTCTGGGGCTGTGTGGCTGCTGTTTGGTTGCCAGAGGACTTTTGTGATGGCAAACTGAGTCTTCGTGCGCGTCTCTGCACATTTCTTGGCGTTTCTGCCATGTCTAAGGCATGGCGTTTCTGGGACCCCGACCGTTCCTATGTCATCAAGTCGCGTGACGCCCTCTTCTTTGAGGATGTCTTTCCCCGTGACTTGTCCCATGTCCCTCCTCCGTCGTCTCTCTCCTCGCTTCGTCGGCTTGGGGGGGGTGGGTCTATTCCAGCCTCCGATCTCTGTGCATCCACGTCTTCCTCTCAGACAGCGTCCCCTGTTGTCACTCCTACGGACAGTGACGAGGACTCAGTCTCCTCTGGGTCAGGGGCCTCAGCGCCCTCCCCGGAGTCTGAGTCACCCCTGTCCTCAGCCGGCAGTCCTGTGTCCTTGTCGTCTACCGCCATTCCCGAGTCCTCACACCCGGCACCCACTCCCACACAGTCCACTGCTCACTCCACTCCCATCTCATCCCCTGGCCCTGCAGTTTCTCCGGTGCTTGACACCACTGCAGGCGGTGAGCCTCAGGCTCGGCCCCCCTGCCCAGAGCCTTATACTCGTGGGGGGAGACTTCGTGCTCTTCCCTCCTCTCAGCCCTCCTCTTCTAGGGCGTCTACTGAGTCTCTCCCGGCAGGCTCGTCCACTGCCTCTCAGCGAGTCACCCGCTCCAGAGCCACATCTTCCACAGCTGGTCCGTCAGCGCGCTCCACCGACCTTGATGCACTGGGCCTGTCTATGAGCGCTGTACACCCAAACTCTGCAGTTGGCTATGCTCTTGTAGCCCACGAGTTTCACAGTGCTCTTGAGTCTTCTGTCGCTAGTTATGTCGCCCCATGCTTTGCGGCCGTTGGCCTCCCCACTCTCCCTCCTGAGCCCACCACTGTCCGGCGGGCTCGTGAGGCAGCAGACGCTGACCTCTGGGAGAAGGCCATGCAGGAGGAGCTCACAGCCCTCCAAGATCATGGAGTCTTTGAGCTAGTGGATCTGCCTGCAGGTCGCAAGGCAGTCTCCGCCCGATGGGTCCTTCGGCGCAAGCTGAAGCCCGATGGAACCATCGACCGGTATAAGGCACGTCTCACAGCAAAGGGGTTCTCCCAGATCCCCGACGTTGACTTTGATGAGACCTTTGCACCGGTCGGGAGATATACCACGGCTCGAGCACTCTTGAGTCTCGTCGCCCAGCACGACTGGGAACTGGAGCAGATGGATGTCAACAACGCCTTCTTGCACGGGAAGCTCGATGAAGAGATCTACATGATACAGCCCCCTGGCTTCACCGATGGCACAAGCAAGGTCTGGAGACTGCGCAAAGCCCTCTACGGGCTCAAGTAGTCGCCGCGATGCTGGAACATGGAGATCTCCTCGACTCTCGAGCGGGGAGGTTACCGTCGCAGCACGGTTGATCCAGCGCTCTTCTTGAGCGCCCCCTCAGAGCCGTTTGTGGCAGTGTTGGTCTATGTTGATGACCTGCTCATTGCCTCACCCAACCCGGCAGCTGTCCAGTCAGTGAAAGACCTGCTGCAGTCCGTGTACAAGATGAAGGACCTAGGTCCTGCACGGGTGTTTTTGGGGATGGAGCTTGAGCGTGATCGTCAGCGTCGTACCCTGCACGTGCACCAGGCCGCTTACATACGCACACTGGGGGAGCGTTTTGCTCCTTTGCTCGCTGACGTTCCCACTGCTGAAGTCATTGGACTCAGCACAGTTGGGAGAGCCTGTCGACGTCACCGACTACCTTAGTGTTGTCGGCTCCCTCATGTATCTCGCCACCACTACTAGGGCAGATGTGGCCTTCGCGGTCAACTTCCTTGCCCAGTTCTCCCAGCAGCCTCGGCAGAAGCATCTCGAGGCCGCACTGCGCGTCGTCCGCTACGCGTTGTCCACTGCACGCGTAGGACTCTGCTATCGTGCTCAGCCCTCTGTAGTCGTTGACAGCTACACAGACAGCGACTGGGCACATGACACAGATGCTCGCAGTCGCACTGGTTACATCTTCCTCGTCGGGGGGACCGCAATCTCCTGGAAGAGTGAAAAACAGGGTTGTGTTGCCAGGAGCTCCAGTGAGGCAGAGTATGTGGCACTAGGTGCAGGTATGTGTGAGAGTGTTTGGCTATCCCGCTTGTTGCAGCAGTTGCGTGTTCCCATTCATTGCATCACCCTACGCTGTGACAACCACAGTGCGAAGGCGATCGCTGAGCACGATGGCATGCATCACTCTCGCACTAAGCACATCAACATTGAGCATCACTTTGTACGCGAGCGCATTGCTGCTGGTGAAGTTCAGGTTGTCTGGGTCGACACTCGTCAACAGCGTGCAGACTTTCTCACCAAAGCGCTCAGTAGTGGAATGTTCAAGGCGGCCGTGCATGCTGTTGGCTTGCTGCGCTTTCGTGATGCCGCCGGTTGATGTGATTCCTGTGATGTTCACCTCGTTCCATGTTTCGTGTGTGTGAGGCCTGTTCGCCTGTGGGTCATGGGGGAGTGTTGGTTATTGTCACAGACACGCACAAGTGCCCTCTTGTCTCCATTCATGCACACACCTCACCACTGCAGGTGATTGATCTGGATTAAGGCTCCCTGGTGCAAGACTGTGGTGCAGCATGAAGAGCACAGAGGATATGCCTCCTTCAAGCTGCCAAGTGGTGGCTTCAGCACCAGCCTTGTCACATGCCTTAGTTTAGTAATACACTCACGTGCTAAAAGGGGATACAACTTGTGGGAATGCATGCTTGTTAGTTGATTGCATACTTGCANTCCTAGAGTGGTGAACCGGGTTGCTGATCCCTCGGGACCACACGTCCGGCTTGTGCCAGCGTGTGAGAAACCGCCTGGAGCTCGTTCGCTCCAGGGTCGGGTTCGATCCCTGGGTGGCGTCCGGGCCCCACGACGAGTGTCTCGCGTGGGTGGCCCGGTCAACTGGCTCTCACCACCTCGCTCACATTTTACTCTCTTGTCAAGCTGTGTCTTGTCACTACACTTTTCTAAGTCGTGAGCGTTCCCCGATCCATGGCGTACTTCGTTGCTTGTCACCTGCTTCCTTGCTAGCCTAGCATCTACGCCTACCTACATGGTCACAGTAGACTGTACAAGAACGTCACAAATGACAACACAAGGAGTTGGATCCGATCCGTGAGTAAGGATCTGACGTGAGATCCGCAAATCTGATCCGGCGTGCACCCATAACCATGGTATGGGACCGCGGTACGGAAGAGGGGTACATTGCGAGGTGAGTACCGATACCGTACCGGTGGCGTTTAAAAAAATACCGTACCGCGGTACTGTAGTACCGGGATAGGAAAAAGCGGTATACCACGGTACCAGTACTAACGACATCAGCCCTCTTCCGGGGTCACAAGGAGACTTGCTTACACGCTACGAACGTGTCCGCCTTGTCGTGCTGGTTGTTCTGGCTCAAACGACGTGTCGTTCTGACGCTTGTGCAGGAAGTTATGACCGGGCAGGTGTTTTAGCCTCGGTTGGGCCGTTCTGGCAGTTTGTGCGGTTTTGCGCGAGTTGCGCATGGTGCACAGCCAGACGCGCCAATGGCTACGCACCAAGCCTCACAGTTATTTAGTTGGCTGTTGTTCATTGTTGAAACTTTCTCTACATATGTTTCATTATGGAAGCACATTTGACACTCTTTGTGTCGCCTAGCCAAACCCTTGCTCATTCGCGTCCGACCTGTGTTGACGCCGCAGGCTGATAGAGCACTAACGCCCAGTCAGTGGCAAGCGTGAATTGGAAATAATTTTAGGGCATGCAGGCCCATGCAAGAACGAACATGAGCTCTGTGTGTGAGTGCGATGCAAGACGGCAAGAATTTGGCTAAGTCTGGAACATTGAATATAAAGAACAAGGAGGAATTACAATGAGCCCCTAGCCGGCTTATATAGGGGCGCCGGCAGCTAACCGCACCGGGCCCCGTCACCCCTGCTGAACCAAAATGACTCAACAGGGAGAACACACTGCATACACCACGAGAGCAACAAAGGTGGTCTCCTCGAGGCACCGGAACAGCTCGCCGAGTGCCCGGGTCTCGACCACCGAGAAAATATGAGCAGTGTCAAAACATCTCGGAATCAACGTCCAGACATCACAAACGNCCTTGTCACATGCCTTAGTTTAGTAATACACTCACGTGCTAAAAGGGGATACAACTTGTGGGAATGCATGCTTGTTAGTTGATTGCATACTTGCATGTTCCTAGAGTGGTGAACCGGGTTGCTGATCCCTCGGGACCACACGTCCGGCTTGTGCCGGGGTGTGAGAAACCGCCTGGAGCTCGTTCGCTCCAGGGTCGGGTTCGATCCCTGGGTGGGGTCCGGGCCCCACGACGAGTGTCTCGCGTGGGTGGCCCGGTCAACTGGCTCTCACCACCTCGCTCACACTTCACTCTCTTGTCAAGCTGTGTCTTGTGACTACACTGTTCTAAGTCGTGAGCGTTCCCCGATCCATGGCGTACTTCGTTGCTTGTCACCAGCTTCCTTGCTAGCCTAACATCTACGCCTACCTACACATGGTACATGTAATGTTTTGATTTGCATGTTGTGCATGATAGTGTACCACAGCACAGTGTATACATCGCGATGATTAACTGATACCGGTCCTGCCGTGGGAGCGTTACAGGTATCGGTACTAACCTCCCACGGAATGAGGATTCCGTGGTACTCAGTACCGCGATAAAAGTGTACCGCAGTATTGCAGCCCTGAGCACAAGCTCTCATAAACGGTGTTAACCTCTCCCTCACTCTCCCACTCCCTCCCTCACCCATCTTCACTAACATGACAAGGCTCGAGCCGCTCACGTTGCCTAGACTCGGATGGGAAAGTCCACAAGAACAGGTTATGCTGGTTGAAGTAACAATGAACAGGAAACCTCTCTGCACACAGTACTATGTCAAGTTCCAGCCTGTTGATTCAAAATGAGAGTTGCATCCTCTACACCAAGCAGATGGCCGGCAAACTCAGAGGAGCAGCCTCCGCTGCTTGGAATTCAAGTGTAGGTGAGAGACATGCACATCAATTTATGTCGGAGGGACGTCATTCTTGCACTCTTGTGGACTCACATCTCCAACACGGCATGTTGCAACTGTTTCTTCCAGAGGTGCTCGACTCATGCCTAGTGACAACAATCACAACGACCTTGTCGACAACGACAACGGGGATTGCTGAAGCAGAGAAGCCATTCTCCGAGGCTCGTGCTGCTGTAGTGGATGGTCTTGTGTCAACGCTCGTCGAGGTGGCCGTGGCCACAAGTGGTTGAAGATCCGCTGAAACCTTGTGTACTTTATGTGGCAGCAGAAGAAGTTGCAGCTGCTGCTGCTGCTGCTGCTGCTGCTGCTGCTGCTGCTGCTGGAGCAATGAGGGGGGGGGGCTTGTGGAAGGTGCATTTTAACAGTGAGGTGTGGTTTGTTTTGACGATGGCGATGGTGGTGCTTCTGAGTGTGGGGTCCCAATGGCAGCCGCCACATCGCAGCTGAGTCCTCAGAGCGAGCCTGCCACCCATGGGTGCTCTGCAGTGCGGCGCAGGGGAGGTACGCACAAACACATCGCAGCATCAAACAGTGGGCGTGTGCCGTGGACAAGTGGGTGCGCTGTTGTCGCCAGTAGCCGAGAGAGAGAGAGAGAGGGAGAGAGAGAGAGAGTGGGTGGCATCGTCTCACGTGGCCTAGTGAGACTCGCTTGCCAGTTGCAGCTGGCACATCCAGTGATGCATGAGAAACAAGTGAAGACTGGGAGCAAGGCCGAAGAAAGTGAAGGAAAAGAAAACGGAGAGGGAGGGATGGAAGCGGGGATGTGGGAATGAGGGCACAATGGCGAGAGCTAGCACAAGGCAAGTAGTAGGGAGACAACAGACAGGCGAAGAAAGGGAGGGAAAGGGACGAGGGAGGGAGGGAAGGAGGCAGCGAGGGAGTTGCAGTGGAGGCAGTGTGGGAGGGAGGCAGGGAGGGAGGGNTAACATGCATGAGTCAACTCGCACAAACACACACACACACACACACACACACACACACACTCGTCCTGGGCAGATGAGTCATGTGGTGTGTCCAACATGCAGAGATAGCTCCTCCTGTCACGTGCGAGTCGACTCCCTCCCTCAAAGACGAAGTGGTGTCTCCTGACACGAAGTGGTGTCTCCGAGAACACACTGCATACACCACGAGAGCAACAAAGGTGGTCGGACCACATCGCGTGCTAGGGAGCTTCTTGGCAATTAAGGATGAGGAAAGACAGAATGCACTCCCGTAATCTTACCCTTTCTTGCCCTTTGGCCAACAACGGTTGTACTATCTCATCTACATACAGCTTTAGCAAACGAAGTCCATGCACATTAACTCCGGCTGGTGGGGCTGAGATGGGGTCAATTGGCCGACAAAGGAGCGCTCGATGGATCTTGCTCCACAACAGGTTTTTCAGTGGATGGATGTCACGTTGGAAACCGATTTCGGTTAACTAAGTCAGGCATGAGGTGTTTTGCCGAGAGAGCCCCACATCGGAGCACATCTAAACATGTACTTGTAGAAAGTGATGGGTTGCTCGACAGGAACGACTCTTGGCACATGTGAGGTGGGGAAGTCGTACCTTGGGGCTTCCATGAATACTCGGTAATTCTGTGCACACATATGCAAAATTAAGACTTGTTCCTCCTTCCAGAAAAAAGTAGCCAATTAGTGTTGTATTGGAGCACTGTCAGCAAGTTAACTGCAATCACTTCCCCATGGTGGTCCTAAAGCACAGGGATCTTTCCCACGACAGAGAGTCGATAGCTAGCCGGTTATAATTCAGGCAAGAAATGAGCTCTGCCTGTTAGGCCAGTCCAGCCTGGCACTTGTTGTATTCTTACAATAGTGAGCATACAAGGTGCTGCGAAGAGTTTAGTGGAGTCGAAGCATGCATTTAGGTACAATGGGCACTGTTGTCAGTCATACTTATGCACTACCACTTTCCTCACTCTTGTCCCAATCTGGACTGGGATGGAAATGCGGTGTCAACAGGACCCTGAGCAGATGCTGGGGGCCACAAGGGCAAAGACTATTACTTGAAAGCATATATAGCCACGAGAGTAAAGGAAGCGATCTCCAACAGGAGGCAAGGGCTTGGCACTGGTGCACCTTGTCTGGTCATGCACCGAGGCGCAATGTGGCACTCTCTCTCTCTCCCCCTCTCACTGGCTCAAACAAGAGGCACAGAGCTAGAGGACAACGCCTGCCAGTCAGTTTGACCCCAAAGGAACCTCCGACTTCTTCCCCAGCACTCCACAGAAAGGCCAACGTTTCTTCAAGGGAGCGGCCTGCAGCTTGGAGGCCCCAGGCATGGGGGACAACTTCGGGGAAGTGCGCATCGGAGACTTCAGTCCAGAAGACCTGGACGAGGAGAAGACTAGCGAATTGGCCGAGCGTCGAAAGATCCCGCTACGCCCTTCCGTGCCCGACGCACCCGCGCCGTCAGCCACAGCGAGCGGAGGAGGATGTGGGCGCTGTTTTGCGAGCATCTCCAGGGACCCACTCCTCAAACCCTTCACCACCTGCTCCTCTTCAGTCCCCGCCCGTGTACCCTCCTCCTCCTCCTCGCCCTCGTACAAGTGTGCCAGCCTTGCCACCACGTCACCCGGCTGCCTCACCACCTCCTTCACCTGCCCTGACGAGCCTCCCGGACGAGAGCGACCCTTTGCGCGGCCCATCACCATCACGTCCTTCCTCCCCGACCTCCAAATCACAGTGTCGTCAAGCTTTTCCGACACCTCCGCATGCGCACTCCCTCCTTCCCCCGCCACGCCCACCGCCCTCTTCCCGTCCTCCCCTCCACCCTCACCGTCACCGCCCACCTTCTCCACCCAACCGCTCCGACCCTCCCAGCTCCCCCTAGCCTGCCGCCGCAGGGCCTCCCGGGCCCACACGTCCCCTTCGTCCNTTCCCGCCGCCCCCACCCTCACCGCCTGACGACACCTCCGCCACGACTCTGCCACCAGTCGCTCCACCGGCATCGCCGCCGTCGGCTTTGGCTTGCTTCGACGAAGCAGCGGCTGCTTTAATGGAGGCGAGCTCCTCCTCCATCCGCTTGCGCGCCCGAGCCCGCCGCTCCTCCCTACTCAACCCAGCCGATCGAAATCTGGCCTGCGCCTCCAGAAGGTCCTGCCCGGGGCCGCCGCCATCCGGCGGGTTCACCAGGTACTTCCCCGGGGCGTCGGGATACACCTCCAGCTCCACCACCGGGTCTGCCTCCCCCTGCGTCTGCGCGGCAACGTCCTGGAAGGTGCGCTGCAGCCTCGCCAGAACCTTCCAGAAGGAGGCCTCCCGCGGCCCCGCCGACGCCGGGAGACCCTGGGCACGGGCCGCCTCGACGCCCGCCACGACGGCGAGCGAGGACCAGTCAAGGGGCGGCCCCCGCAGCAGCTCGCTGGCCACAGCCTTGAGCAGTCCGAATCCCTCGCACTTGCCGAACCGGCCCCGACCGTCCGCGAGGACGCCGTCACGGCCAATGAGGATGAGCGACACACCGGGAGAGATGACGAGGGCTAAGCTGAAGAGTCCTCCTGCAGCCTGCGGAGGCGGACGGCACGCAGCAGGACCAAGAACACGAGTTACCATGAGGAGCAGGGGGAGCACGGCGCCGTACAGCACAGGACGGCATGGCACGGCACGGTAAAAGCACGAGTACAGTTACAACTGCAGAGTCTCCAGAGCGACAGCGGCGGAAGCAGCAGCAGCAACGGCGGCGGCAGAAGCAGCTACCGCAGCATCGGAAGAAGAACAAGGCCGCCTCGCCGACGGAAGAACATCCCGTCCCGCACACCATGCCGGTAGCCACGCCGCAGTCAACGAACGGGCTTCGTGCCACGAGAAGGACCGAGGCTGCCGTACGCCGGACGAGGTAGATCCTTCGTCCACAATTCAACGAGGACTACATCAGGGCGGAGGGGGACACGGAGAACAGGACAGAATGACAAGGGATGCGAGGGGAAGAGGGGAGGGGAGGGTCACACCCCAGGAGAGCAGCGCCTACACCAAGACACTTACAGCGGAGAAGCACGACAGCAGAGGGGGGAGAGAATCGGCCAGCAGTTGACCCATGCCCACAAACTTGGCCTCGGCCGCGTGGCTGACGGCAATCCGCCCTTCCACCGCAAGCCCCAACAGCTGCACCAGCTGCTGCTGCTCCTGCTCTGGTCGTTGCTGCTGTCCCTGCTGCTGCTCACTCTGCTGCTGTGGTTCCCGCTGCCGATGGTGCGCGGCGTGATTCTGCTCCTGTTGCAGCTCTCCAGGCAGGTGCGTTTGGAGCTTCTCACTGTGGTGGCGCCCTTGTCGGTGCCCGTGGTGCTGCTGGTGCTCGTGGCGCCGGCTGTGGAGGCCATTACTGTGGTGGGGCTCGTGGTGCGAGTGCTGAGGCTGCTGCAGCGGGTGGGTTAGCTGCTGCTCTGGGTGCAGATCGCTGGTGCTGTAATCGGCGCTGTACTTTGTGCAGTCGTGGGTGAAGCCCTGGCATCCATCGATAGGGCTTCCGTGGCGACGGTGGTCGTTCTGCCTCGCGCTGGCCAACCACCGCCGCATGGTTACCGATGCTGCTTCTGCTGCTGCTGGTGCTGATGCTGCCGGGGATGCTCGTGATATATGGACGGTTAGACGTGGCCAGGCGGACAGACAGCGAGGGAGGGAGGGAGGGAGGGAGGGAGGGAGGGGGAGAGGGAGGGAGGGGGGGGGGACGGTGACTGGGTGCGCAGTGCGAAGGTGGAGTGCGAATGAATGCCTGTCCCAGAAGAAGCTGTTTCCTTCCCGCGACAGTAGACCGGAGACCAACTCTAAAGCGGCAGCAGTGACGGGCGAGGTCGCGGAGGACTTCTCTCGAGTGTTTCCTGCTGCGTGGAAAACGAAAGTGAATCGCTGAACCTGGTGGGAACATGGAGCCCTGCAACGAAGCTGCTGGGACTAACGAGTCTACCTAGGAGAAGCGCGTTCGGCAACCGTGCAACTGACGGGTCTCACTCAATGACATCGTACGAGACTCGATGGTGAGTCAAGGGCCCTCATGGCTCCTCTCCCGCCCTTGTCCCGAGGGGAAACGCGGAAGGGAGCCGACGGCAGTGAGGGGAGAGCAGAATGCAGCCGGTACATGCACGTCCTCTGGCGTTGCTCTGGAGCTGCTCTGGCGGGCAGACAACGGTGCTGACCTGGCGGAGGGTGGCGGGACGGAGTTCTCTCTAGGGTTTCCTGCAGCCCGCTGAAATGTGCTGTGGCAAATTCAGACATCTGGAAGATGGTGAATTGTTACAATCTCGACTCCATAAACGCATGCCCCTTTGAAAGGTTCACTACATGATGCTAGTTCAAGGGGGCCGAAGAAATCCAAACCTCTTGAAAAGGCAGTTTTGTCCAAGTACAAATGTTACTGAATCTAACTCGCTCAGTTTTACTTAAAATGTTCTCTGCCGTTTACGTCTCACGTGAGCACTGACGGCGCATGCGCGTCACCTGCGCGTCATCCCAATTCGCGGAGGACGGGGGGTGGGGGGGGGGGGG
>SZWC01003794.1:131372-147127 GCA_023375785.1 Penium margaritaceum
AAGAGAGGATATAGAGGAAAGGGGAGCGGGCGGCGAAGGGGACCGAGAGGGAGAAGGAGGAAGGGGGGGAAGGGTCTCCTGAGAGAGGATATCAAGAAGAGGAAGGAAGGCCAAGGGGTAGGTAGAAGAGGCGACAGGAAGGGGGGGCAGAGGGGGTGGCGTCACTCCCTAATACACCCCCCAATACACATAGATTCTGGAGCGGGAGGGGAGGACACAAAACTTCCTACCATCCCCCTGCCAAAAAGTGAGAAGTGTATTTGGTGTGTGTATCGGTGATTGTAACTCGTAAACAACAAGAAGAATAACTATTTGTATTCCTTATAAATAAAATTGAAGTTGATGCGGAGCATCGTCGATGTTGATGTCTGGAAGGTTTGGAAAAAAGGGTAATCATAATGAACTTGATTATGCACACGAGTTGCTTTGCGCACGCTGTGAGCTTTGAAAGGATACCCGGACTGTAAGTCCTCTCCCCTCCAAAAAGACACCACAAGTGTAGTGGGGGAGTGTGCCAGAGGGAGATTCTTGCATAAAATAAAAAACATACGCAAGTGTATTTGTACACTTGTGTACTACGTCGCCGCCCCCTCCCAGTACACCTTCAAGTACAACCTTCCGATAAACCTTGTATTTGGTGAGAAGGGGGGAAGACTTGACCACACTACTCAACCCCCTAAAAAACTGAGAAATGTATCTGGTTTATGTATCTGCAAGTGGTGCGGATAGACGACCAAAAACATAAACAGGTGTATTCCTTGTTAAATAGATGCGAGTGGTTTTGGGGTCCCGGTATAGAAAACTTGACAATTTGTGCTACGTGTACGATTCGCTTTGGGCATGATGCAAGTTAGGAAATGACACCCCGACTTGATTTCCCCCCGTTCCAACATACCGGCGATGTATTAGAAGAGTGTATTGGACGATGTCTCTTGCATACACTTAGAGACATACACAAGTGTATATGTACACATGTGCACAAAGTCAACCCCCGTCCAAATACAACAGGCAATACAAACCCCCAATGCACTTCAACTTCGGGAGAGGGGGAGGAGACTGATGATGACTCCCACCACCCCTCCAAAAGTGAAAAATGTATGTAGCGCGTATAATTGCAGTTGTAGCGGGTATATAACCACAAGAAAATACATATGTATTTGTGCCGCTAGAGGTGAATGCTGATTCAGATCATCGATTTTCATCATGCAATGGATAATGGTGCATTAAATAGCCTATCACTTTCATGGACATATAATGTAATAGGGGCACAGTGCAAATGAATTGAACCCTATTTTGAGTTCACTCCCCCTCCCCAAATGAGCTTGTGCATTGGGGGAGGGTATCAGTGATGTCCTGTATATCGACTGGAGAGTGCCACTAGCATTTTCACACTTGTGTACTAGTCTGTACCCCCTCCGGACAACGTACCCAATACACAACCCCAATTCTGTCCGGCCTAGGACGGGAGGAGGGGGGTCACGCTTGACCGTTGTTACCTGTCGCTCGAGCGTTGAGTCACCCATTTAGACACATACCATACTGATCTTTAATTTTGCCCTTTTCATTTTAGGTAATTTAGGAAATCTTTAATTTCGCCCATGGTTTTAGGCGAAGTCATTATTTGGGTAGCACCTGTGGATTCGCCCAACAAAAATGTATGATCTTTAATTTCGCCGACGAATCGAGGTCAAATCCTCAGCCTCGCTCGGCGGCCACGGTGGACGGTGCACCTGGGATCACGGAACCGTGAGTTGTCCATGATCGCTCACTGCCCCCCCTCCAGTCGATACACCACGTGGAGAGAGCATTGCATATGGTCAATTTTTTACATTTGCGCATCGACACATCGAATGGGGGCGCTTCCACTGATTCGGATGTTCAAAAGTGAGGTCAACGGATCTCCACTGTGGTCACTTTTCAGACACTTGTCAGCTACCCACAAGCACCGGACGATTCACACCCTGCACGATGGAGCGCTTTCTCCAAAAGGTGTCGGCTGAAGAGCGGTCGCGTCGCCTTTCCCAAGCCGTTCACCACGGCCCACCTCCGCGTCCGATCCCCATGAGAAGGCCTGTCGGCAGACCCTGGAAAGCACGAGTCATTGGCGTTGACGCTACCAAAGCGCCCCAGCCAGCCTGCGCTACTGCATCAATGTATGGAGACGCCGCCACCACCATTGCCTCTCCACTGTCCCTGCCGTCCAACGTACTACTCGTTTTGTGCGAGCCCGCACGTAGCGACGGCCAGAGACGCCTGGCTGACGGCGTGGGCTGCTCGCACGACCATGCAGTTGCAACCATCCGTGCGCGGGCACAGCAGCAACAGCAGCCGCAGGTGGAGGCTACTGCCCCATCCTCTCCGGCAGTCTCTTCCGGACATCCAGCGGGCAGACGTCCGCCAACCTACGCTGAGAAGGGCAAAGCTAAGGTGGTGGACGAGCCACCAAAAGCTTCCACAAGTTGCATGCCCTGGACGAGGCAGCGCACCGGAGCCCTCCGCATTGGACAGCCAACATCCATGGAGCCACTAGGCAGTGACAGCTCTACTGACAGCGTTGCCAGCAACGATAGCAGCAGCAGCATCAGCATGGGGGATAGCAGTGGACCCGACAGTGATAGCGACAGTGACGGTGGCAGCTCCGTGCAGGGCGGAGATGACAGTACCGACACGGAGTGCATGGCACTCCAGGTATCCAGCAACACGACAACGAGCGACAGCAGCGGACCCGAAAGCACTAGAGCTTCTGCAAGGAAGCGCGGCAAGTACTATGATTGGTTCGGCTCAGGCCATTTCAGGACCATCTACAAGGCAATGAAGCACAAGAAGACCGCCTACGCCGCTGCGAAGCATCTGCAGAAGACGTTTTGCACCCCTGATGGCCACTACGACTTTGACAGCCTTGCCGTGAGCAAAGTGCGCAGCTGGTTTGAACCAGGGACGCTGGTCCTCAAGCTACAGTACGCCAAAGTCGTGGTGCAGTCCCTTGGTGCAGCACCGTCCGCCCCCATCACCATGAACAGGAAGAGGAAGCACGGCTCCCAAGGGAAATGCGCGTGGCTTGAGTCGCGGCGGGAGATCGTGACTGAGATCAAGCAACGGTTGGTGGATGCGCGCGCTGCCGGAAATGCCCTGAACAGCAAGACAATTTGATGTGAAATCCGGGATCTCATCACGCGCCACGCCCCCGACGAGTTTGAGAGGTTGGGGTCGTGGGCTCTCGGCTGTCCATGGGTGCGTAGGTTTGTGCGCAAGGAGCTTGGGTGGTCTTGGAGGTGCGGGACCAGTGTTGCACAAAAGATACCCGCGGATTGGGAGGCGCGGGTGCTCAAGTTTCATCAGCGTGCCGCGATAATGGCGACTCCGTACAAGGTGAACTTGTGCTCAACGGCGACCACACCGGGGTGCAACTCATGCCGTCGGCTGACCACACATTTGCACCCATGGGGTCAAAGGATGTGGGTATTCTGTGGTTGGAGGACAAGCGGCAGATCAGTGCCCTTGTCATTGATTCTAGGACGGGCGAAATCCTCCCCCTTCAACTCATCTTTGGTGGCAAGACTCGTCGGTGCCTGCCGCGCGGACCGAAAGCAAAAAAAATGGAAGAGGGTGGGGCGCACCTGACTTTCACGCCTAATCACTGGGCAAATGGTGACATAACCCCTGAGTGGGTGTGCAGCATTGTTGTGCCCTAATACACGAGCATGTGCACGAAGATGGGGCTAGAGGCTGGCAAGACAGACCTGCTCCTTGTACTTGATGCGTGGCGGCCCCATGCATGCTCTTCTTTTCAGGAATGGCTCGGCCAGAACTACCCTTACATCCGTTCGTGCTACGTTCTGCCAGGGTGCACGTCAAAGGCACAACCTTGTGACGTCAGCGTCATGCGTCCTTTGAAGAACAAAACTGAGGAGTTGTACGCGGCTTGGGGCACGGATCGTACGCGTGAAGGGCTTCCCACGTTTGTCGGCATGAGCGTCCTCAAGGAGGAGGCCTGCGGCTGGTTCTACGACGCATGGCACCACGTCCGCAGTGAAGAATCGGTGAAGGCGACATGGGCCAAGGCAAACTTCCCGCGCGTCTTTGATGCGATGTTCCAGCGGGATGCTGCTTCCTTCACTGGGGAGTTGTTGTTTGCTGAGGTCTCCATGGAGGAGGAGGATTTTGTCGTGTAGGCCGTTTTTACCTAACCCCCTTATTCTGGGTCCAAAACAAGGGGACATTACCTTGAACTCGTGAGTTTGCACGAGTTTTCCGGATTAGAAACTCGCAGTTTGTGCTAAACAAACTCAAGTTTCTTTCTTGATGTGTCGGAGCAAAATCGTCGCGTGCGAGGCACAATTGGCAATTTCACGCCGACTTTTCTTGTGTGCTCCTTACTCCTCGCTCTCACCTCGCTCCCCCTATCCCTCGTCCTTGCTTGCTTGCTTGCAAGGAGGACGAGGGGGGGGTAAGGGCACGAGGCCACAAGGCCTCGCCCTCGAGGCCCTTGTGGTCCCTCAGCCGTTGATCTAGCTGAGGCCGTGATCGACAGCTGGTGTCTGGGCGGCTGGTGGCCGGCCGGTTGCTTGGCCAACCATCGGCCGTCCAGCTGGTCGGCAGTGAGCTGGCCGGCGACCAGCAAAGTGCTGGACACCGGCCAGCCCTCACTGACGCGAGGGGTGGTGTGCAACCACCCCTTGCTTCAACGAGGAGGGAGTGCCGAACCGGCCCTCCCGGTACATTCTTCCCCACTTATTATGAACCGCCCCGGTTCATGAACAATAAGCACGATTTTCAGTCATTGGGTCATCAACATTGTGAAAGAAAATTGAATAATTCCAATTACCAGCTTAACATAAACACGTGCATGGCACTTGGACCTAAGCTGCAGCTTGTCAGTCAGAATGGCTAGCGGCATCCCCCCTTTAGCCTGGAGCGTCCGCGCGACAACCATGTTAGGCGTCCCCAATCTCCTATGGTTGCACTCCATGAATGCCGCCCTGCGAGAATGTTGCTCACTTTTTTCGTGTTTAGGTGGTGCCCCCTGACACGCGTCAATTCGTGCAAGCTACCAGCTTGCTCCAATTCTCATTGACCACCCTTGTGGGCAACCGAGATTTGGGCTCCCATGAGTCATGTTCAGGTCCACACCCGGCTCAATGAACAAGGTATTCCCTAACAACCCGCGACTGGAGAGTACGCTCTCGGTGTTGGAGTAGGCAAAGAACCTCGTATTGGCCATCGGAAGCAAGGACTGCCGGTGGTGGTTGAACGGTTCCCGCACCCATGTATGGAGCCTACAGGCTCACATAAAACATGTCATGTATCTTCATACTCGGTGTAAGCAGCAATCGGTATGCCACTAGCCCGATGCGTGCAACGATGGGAAATGGCCCAATCCACTTTGGTAGAAGTTTTCGCGTCCCTGGGAACTTCGATTGAAGATTCTTAGTGCTAAGTAACACTTTGTCACCGATGTCAAACGAGACCTCAAGACAACTTATGCGTTATGTCGTTGTCGAGCAGCTTGAAGGCGACCCTTTGCCTCTTGTAACAAGGACTCAAAGCGCTGGGCACAGGCTTGAGCAGAAGGAACCTGTCCTTCTGTACTACCGCTATTCACTAATGAAGAGGACACCACTGGATGCCGACCATAGTTCAACAAAAATGGTGTGAACTGTGTAGACTTGTTCACGGAGTTATTCTCGGCAAAGTCTGCCGGTGCTAGGAATTCGTCTCAGTCATTCATGGCAGCGTCCACGTACATACGGAGCATTTGTTCCAGGATGAAGTTCATGTGCTCTGTTTGTCTGTCAGTTTGAGGGTGAAATGTTGTCGACATTTGCGACTTGTTGCCGTAGTAATCCTGCACCTTTTGCCAGAACTTACTAGCAAATTTTCGATCTCGATCGGAGATAATGCGCAACGACAAGCCGTGGTACTTTGTGATGCCTTCAAAGAAGAGACGAGAGGTCTCTCTTCGTTCACATGAGTCGTTGTAGGAATGAAGTGTGTCATCTTCATCAGAAGGTCCACAACCACTAGTATTCTATCGTGGCCATGGTCTATTTCAAAAGACATGTAATGAAGTCCACGCCGATGCACTCCCATGGATTCCTAGGACTAGGAAGCTGTTGGAGGAGTCTAACAAGCCTTTTGTTACTAGCCTTATTCCGAAGACATGGGTCCCATGTCATGCAATACTTAGGGACATTGACACTCCATCCTGGCCACGAATAGTGGTCCAAGAGTGTCTGTCCGGTCTTTCGAGGTCCCACATGACCTGCAACCGGCGGGTTGTGGAACTGGGAGATAATCTTTGTTTGAAGGTCTCCCTAGTTTGGTACAACAACTTGTTCTCTATGCCAAAAGATTCTTGCGGCCTGTACCAATCCGTACTTGTCCAATTTTTTAGAGTCTTGAAACCAAGAATCCACACAGCATCCCATCCGGATCCCGTTAAGAAAAATGTTGTAATGGATAACATCTCGGGGTCGTTGCCATAGAGGTTTAGGGGGATCTGGTGACTGTACTAGTGTTGTTACAATGGCCATAAAACACCCACCGACCTTGGTCGTTGCTTTAATCTCCATAGGCTGTCGGCTTAGTGGATTGGTCACATTGATGCGTCGTGGCTGATCTTGCCACGTGGAGAAGAATCGGATCAGGTATTCGCTCCAACGTACCTATCGTCTTGACAGCTTCAGTTGTGTCTGGAAAAACACCAATGGGTTATGGTCGGTCACGACCGTCGCACCCCCTTTAGCACCCTCGAGGTAGCAACGCCACATCTTGAAAGCGTGTACTACTGCAAGGAGCTCTTGATCCTCAGTCGTGTACCGCGTTTTCGCGAAGATGAGCTTCCGGCTCTCATATGCGACTGGATGACCGTTCTGCATGAAGACGGTTCCAAGTCCTACTACCGATGCATTGCATCAAACCTCCCACGGTTGTGATGGATCTGGAAGAGCTAGGATGGGCGCTGTGGATAGAAGCTCTTTGACTTTGAGAAAAGCGTTCTCAAAATCTGATGTCCATTCCCGGTACATGTCTTTTTGCGTGAGACTGGTTAGTGGTGCTACCAGGGTCGAATACCCTTGCATAAACCGTCGAAAGCAGTTTGCAAGGCCGAGGAAAGACCAAATTTTATGGGGGTGGCCATTCTACAATGGCTTGGACCTTTCGTGTGTCGACACGGATACAGTCCTTGCCAACGATGTGTCCAAGGTATTCGAGCTCATCTTGTGCAAACTTGCACTTGCTCACTTTTGCATAGAACTTCGGTTTCCAAAGGATTGCGAGGACATCGTGCAAATGTTCTATATGCTCTTCCATTGATTTGGAGAAAACCAGGATTTCTTCCACTGTAAACCAAGACAAACTGACCGAGTTGCTCGGCGAACGTTCGGTTCATTTCTCCTAGAAAGGTTGGCGGGGCATTTGTAAGCCCGAAGCATAACACTCAAAACTATAGTGTCCCATGTGCGTTTGAAACACGGTTTTGGACACATCATCCTCCGTGATGCGGATTTGATGGTATCTTTGAGACAAATCAAAGGACAAAAACACTTTTGCCCCTTGGAGTTGGTCAAAAAGGTCCTAAATCTACAGTAAAGGGTATCGATTTCTCATTGTCTGGTTGTTTAACGCCCGGTAATCTAGGCACATGCGTAAATCACCGTCATTTTTGTTCACAAAAAGGATCTACACACCATACGGCGAGCTTCTTGGCTCAATCCATCCTTTTGCAAGGTACTCTTTGATTTGGCGGTCGGCCTCTTGCCTTTCTGCTGGACGAAGGCGATACATGGGTCTGAACGGAGGGGTCACCTCTGGTTGCGGCGGAATCGTGTGCCTCATGTGTCTTTCTGGTGGAAACCCAGCTGGTGGGTCTTGGAATACATCCTATAACTCCGCCGATAGGGATTTGATCTCTTGTGGCGTGTCTTCCTTCACGTCGTCCTCCACTTTCTGCAGCTGAGCCAAGAAGCATCGACAACCTTGTCTAACACGTCTCTTGACCTACATCGCAGGCAAGCTGGCATGGACTTTGAGTCGGGTCCACGAGCATTCCATACTCGGAATCAACGTAAACCAACGCAATCCTTCTATGAAGATCAAACGCTTTGATTCAAAGTACATTAGAGCATTGTTTTTACGGAACCAGAGATCGCCTAGCACCATGTCAAACGGGTCAAGAAGGTTGAGTACCTTCACCGTGACACTCTACATGTACCCATTGATTTTTTTTTTTTGCTTTACAAGTACCAATCACAGGTACCGTACGGTTGTCACAGACCACAAGTGCACCACTCAATGTCTTGTACTTTATGCCGACCTGTCGAGTAAAGCCAAGGCTAACAAAGACGTCATCTCCTCTAGTGTCAGTAAGTACGTTCACGGGAGCACCAGCTAGGTTTCCTTTGAACTGCATCGTCATGTTGCCTCCACTCTTCCGAGTGAAGAGGCTCAACCATGACAAGCCGAGTTTGTTGTAAACACGGAATCTAGATGGCGGACACTGTAGCTCACACGATTCACCTTCTCTAGTCCACATCTTGTGGGAACGTGTGAATTCGGCTAGCACCTTTCAGTATTTAGATTTCACCTGGTCGAAATCGTTGACTAAAGATATCGCGAACCTGATTGAACTCATCGCTTTGAGGGAGTTTGCCTCAATCCCCATTTTACACAATTCTTGCACAGTGGTAGGTGTCGCCACCATTAAGCAAGTTCGGTCATGTAACTCAGCCGGTGATACAAGATTTAGTGGAAAATGTCGATCAGCAAGTGCAGAACGAGGTTCAATTAGAGGGGAGAAAACAACAGAGAAATTTTAGCTCATCAAAACTCAAATGATTTAACATCCTCGTCTGAAAACATGACCCCCATACTTGTGATCCAGTTTTACCCTTGAGTGGTCCACACTAACGTCACTCAGGGGTGGGGTGGGGCGGCATGGCCATGCCTGTTACCCTGGCGGGGCCCATTGCCGTGACCGCAACCCTCTCCACAGCCCTGACCGCGGCCTCCTACTGTAGCCTCCTTGCAAGGGGCTGCGGTTGTGGCTAACGCCACGACCTCTTGTCCACCACTAGGAACCTCAGGGCACTGAGCCCTGAAGTGTCTGGGCTGCATGCAGTTGTGGCATAGTCCCTCGCAGAAGGCCGTGTTAGGATGCTCGCACACCTGTTGCAGCTTGTCAGTGTCACGGCCACGCTTGTGGTTTGGGGGCTTGTTCCCACCAGTCTTCTTGGTTGAGGGGTTTGCCGATTGCTTGGCCTTGACCCCGCCCCGATGCCCGGGTGTCCCTCCAGCCCGTGCAGCCTCCATGCGTGCATCGCGGCCTTACTGTGCACGAGCCTACAACCGTGCATGTGAGTAGTGCTTTGGGTTCACCGAATACACTTTGCTCATGTAGTCTTGCAACGCCCTCTAGCTTGTCCAAGCTTGGCTTGTTGCAGTCATGGTGGCCTTGTCCTTCAGCTCCTCGTTGATAAGACCATCGCGCAAGTACTCCATCAAAAAGTACTGTGGGTAGTTGAAGGTGTGGATACCATCGCTCTCGGTGAAGCTTTCGGCTTCCTCCACGTACGCGATAGACTCGCTCAAGTAGGCCTCAAGCGAGTTACCCAGTTGCCTGAAGTCCTTGCTCTTGTGAAAGGTGCGGTGCGCCTCCTCACGTTGGGTACACTTCTTATGCATGATTGCGCAGAAGGCTTCCCACGGCATAGGCTGCCACTCAAGGTGAGGCCTCTGCGTACTCCACTCCTTGACCACATACTTGAAGAGCTTGTATTCAAGTCGCGTCGTGGCAAGGTTGCCCCACTGACTGTGTGGAGCCTTGTGGACGCGTGGCACATTCTCCATGCGATTCAGCCAATCAGCTAGCTTCACACCCTTCCGGAAGATTTCCACACTGTGGAGGAAGGACGTGTTCATGACCGGCCCCGAAGTCGTCGAGGTAGGCAAGTCATTACTACAACCGGCAGTGGCATCTGCAGCTGCGGCGTGCTGCGCTTGCTGTTGTATCCGCACCAAGAAGGGTGTGTGCCGTAACTGTGATAAGGATGGCAACTGGGCCCGTGAATGCACCGAGGAGGCAAAGGCTGGCGGAAAGGAAGCCAAAGGCAAGAAGGCGCTCCTCAACGGCGCTCAAAACCACTACCTCAAGAAGGCCAACCGGTGATGCCTTTACTCCAGAGCGGAGGAGCATACCTAGGTGGATCACGTTGGGTACATCAACTACACCAAGTCTAGCAAATCCATGGTGGTCACGAACGACAAGGTCGCGCCGGCGGCTGGCCAAGGAGAAGTGGACATGGAGTGGTGGTTGGTGGAAGGCGGGTGTAGCACGTCATCAAGGACGTGTAGCACGTACCCGGCTTGGCTGATATTCTAAGTGTCAGCCGTCTAACTGACAAGGGGTACGAGGTACTCTTTAGGAGAAGATTTGCAGTCATGCAAAAGGACGGTGGCGACGAGCCCGTGCTAGAGGATAAACACAAGGGAGGACTCCACGTCGTGGAGACCAAGGTGATCCCCTTGGCGACAGACTCAGCACACTTGCATAAACGCACTGTCAACCTCACCAAAGGAGGGGGAGTTGAAAACTGGGGCATTCCTCACCCGTAGTCATGAATGAGATCGCAAAGGGCAAGCTGGTATACGGCCTCGTCATGGACGGTGAGGAAGAGGTGACAGATGCAGCAAAGCACAAAAAGTGTGAGCCTTGCATTTTGGGCAAGGCGCAACACAAACCGTTCAACAAGAGTGTGAATTACTTCTTGGACCTGCCGGAGGTTGTGCTCAGCAATGTGTGTGGACCATTCAAGACGACGTCAAAGAGCGGCATGCATTACTTTGTCACCTTCATTGATGACTATTGTAGAGAAATCTATGTGTACTTCATGAAGTGGAAACGGGAGGTCCTGGACCGGATGAAGGATGATGTCGCCGTAGTGGAAAGGCAGACTGACAAGGAGGTCTGAGCGTTATGCAGCAACAACGGCAGAAGGTACTTGGGCTGTAGCAGGTGGATGAAGCAGCAGAGCATGAAATGAGAACAAACTACATCGTATTTGCCTCACTCAAATGACATGGCAGAGCAAACAAACCAGAAGCTGCTGAACATAGTACGGACCATGTTGGTGGATACGGAATTACCGAGAAGCTTCTGGGCGGAAGATGTGCGTACAACAAGCTACACCATCAACCTCACTCCTACAGCAGGACTAAAGGGTAAGAGCAGCAGATGCCATAGGAGGTTTGGAGCGGGCACAAGCAAAATGCGGCATACCTGAAAGTGTTCGGGTGCAAGGCGCATGCCATGGTGCAGGCTGCGCAGAGGCGTGATATCAAGTTGGAGCCGCGGGCAAAGACGTATCTCTTCCTTGGCTATGAGAGCGCGCATAAGGCATACAGGCTCTACGAAATAAGCAAGGAGGAGGTAATCCGTAGCCAAGACATCGATTTTGACGTGCAACAGAGCTACATCAACAACAATGACGTGGACGTGGTGGACTCTCCAAAGATGGGGGAGTTGTTCCAACTCCTTGACTACAAGAAGGAGCCAGTAGACGCAAAAGTTGAGGATGCAGCATCACAGTCCAAAGGTACACCAGCGGTAGCAGCCAACGCAGAGGAATCTGATGATGATCAAGCTGATGAGGAGATCCATCGCAAGGATCCCGCGGATGAGGCACCAAGGGTGCCAAGGCGCGCACTCCCGGCAGAGTGTGCATCGGGCGTCAGTGGAAAAACCACCGGACACGCCGGTTTTTCAGGCGATGTTGCACTGGAGCAAGAGAGATCCTCGAGAGGTCATACGGTTGATAATTCACTGGAGCGTGCTGAGTCATAGGGATTGCAGAGCGACGATGCGCCACCAAAAGCACCGCGTTGCAACTGGAGGCAGCAACGGGAGGCAACAACGGGAGGCAGCATGACGACAACACCAACTCAATCTTGCTAACCAACTACCCGGCATAACACAGGACAACGAAGCACATCGACATGCGTTGTCACTACGCATGCGACATGGTTGAAAAGGGACAGGTGGTGCTGCAAAACTGCAGGACACACAACATGCTTGCGGATTGCTTGACCAAAGTGCAACCGGTGGATTGGCATGCATCGAGCGTGGCTGGGCTTGGGATGACTCGCTTTGATGGGCTGGAGGGCACAGTGGATGATGAGTGAGAGCAAGTAGGAGGAGTGGGAATGGCAGGTGCAAAGGAGATAATGTTGAAGATTTGCCCCTCTGCATGCCCAAGTGCGGCGCCGGGAGGCGCCGCCGAGCCGCCAGAGAGAGGAAATTCCTTGTCTTTGGATCTGGCGACTCGCAAATTGCTCGGATCCTAAAATGGAGGATTGCCCCCTCAAAGTTGACATGTTGCTAAATCTGGTGGAAGTTGATTTGTCGGAATCTGACTAATATCGAGGGATATTGTGAGAGTGTGCTCTCTGAAGAATTAGTCTTGGTGTGTGGAGAGCATAGTCGCAGCAAAGAAAATATACTTGGAGAAGTGTGGAAGCCAGAACTGGAAATGACAGGTTAATCAAAATGAACTGAGTACAGGGTATCTATACATTATGGCTGGCTAGCCCAAGCCTTAGCCTACTGCTTTCCTAGCTTGTTGTAGCAAGCTACTTGCTCCTGAACCCAATGATCTGCTTGAACCTGAACCTGGTGCTCTAACTTCATCTAGTAACTAGTGCGATAAATGCTTGGCCGTCAACCGTTGAGATCGACGGTCGGTCTTCTCTCTTTGCGAGCCGCTGCGTGCATCGCGCGCCACCGCGTATGCTTTCCGACGGTAAGTGCGGTGTCGTGGTTGACCACATCCGGTGTCAGGAGTCCATCTCCGAGAGATACCCCTCGGCGGGTAGCGTATTTGATATGCTGCCCATTGAGAGGGGGAAGCCGCCCTTGCATGGCGTGTTCGGAACGCCGCCTGGGGGTTCGCGCAAAATACACCCCTAGTACCGGCGTGAACTCCATGCCGGCGCTCACTTGCTCGCTTGCTCCTCCTCCTCCTCCTGGCATCGACGGTCGAGCGGGGGTGAGCTTGACCGCGACCTGGATTTCCAAAAATCGGAAAACTGCCAGCATGCCCCCAAAACTCGGATGAGCCCTGACTATGCCAGAAAAGGAGGGCACCTTGTTACATCCCCCCCCTCGTCGGAGGCGCGATGTCGCGGCGTGCCTGAGATACTCCTGGAGAACAGTATTGGTACCCCCGACATGGAAGTTGGCCTTTGGCTCCCAAGAGTTGTGCACCGCCGGGTACCCCTTCCACTGCACCAAAAACTCTTGCCGTCGTCCCCTGTACACTGATTTCTTTCTTGTTGATGCTGACACCGCTGAGTTGTAGGCAAACTCCGCCACTACAAGCTTCTCCTCCCAACCCTCTCCATCCGGTGGGACCATGCTTTGCAGCACTTGCTCCAACGTTTGGTTCATGCGCTTCGTTTGCCTATCGCTCTGTGGGTGGTATGTTGTGGTCAGACACACTTGCGTGCCCAGATCCTCCATGAGATCTCTCCAGAATCGTGAATTGAAGCATGGATCACGATCTGAGACCAGTGAGTGCGGCACTCCGTGCAGCTTGACAACATGACCGAGGAGGAGTTGAGCTGTCCCAGCAGCTGTGATGCTCTCAGGACATGCGATGAAGTATGCCATCTTGGAGAACAGATCCACCACCACCATCACCGTATTGTTGCCTTGCTGCATCACAGACAACCCGCCAATGATGTCAAGCGAGATGTTTGTCCATGGCCTCTCTGGTATAGGCAATGGTTGCAGCTCCCAAGGTGGCTTGGTCCTCCGCGCCTTGATGCGTTGGCATACATCGCAACTACTCACAAACCTCTTGCAATCAATTGCCTCTGACGACCACCAGTATTGGCGTCCTAAAGCTTTGAGCGTCTTGTCGAAGCCGAAGTGACCCGAGTAGTGGGTGTCATGCGCCTCCTCCAGCAATAACTGCTTCAATTGCGCATAGTTCGGCACGATAACCCTCCGATCCTACCCCCTTAGCCAATACGTTCGATCCCACGTGGCATCTTTCAGCGCACCACCCGTGAACTCACTGTCCACGCCATAGCCGTGCTTGAACAGGCTATGCATGACTGGAGATCCCATCCTCACTGAGATGGCATTGAGGCTCAAGTCCGGCCTTGGCGACAAAGGATCTACCGAGTTCACCTTCCCAGGTTTGTACTCGATCTCATAGTCAAAACTCCCTTCCAAGAACTCCATCTAGCGAGTCTGTCGGCGGCTAAGATTTTGCTACGTCTTCAGGTACTTCAGGGCATGGTGATCAGTGAAGACCACGCAGCATCGCGACTCAAGGTAGACCTCCAGTGCTTGAATGCATGGATCAACGCCAGCATCTCCTTCTCATGAATGGCACATTTTAGCTCCGCACCTCGCAACTTGCGCCATGCCTACGCAATTGGCTGCGGCCCCTTTCCGTGATCCTACATCAGCACCGCCCCAATGGGATAGTCGCTTGCGTCCGTCGCCATGACGTACTCCTTGGATGAATCTGGATGCACCAGGACCGGAGCGTCACACATTGCAACCTTGAGCCCCTCGGGGCTCTTTTACCCCTGATAGCCCCATTCCCACTCGTGATCCTTCCTTAGCAGTTGAGTTAGCGGCGCACCCTTCTCTGCGTACCCCCGGATGAATTATTGGTAGTAGTTGACAAATTCGAGGAACACCTGGATGTCAGGCACACACTCTGGTGTTAGCCACTGCTTCATTGCTTCCATCTTCTTTGGGTCCATGCGGAGACCCTTGCCGCTCACGATGTGTCCAAGGAACTCCACCTCGCTTTCATCGAACTCGCACGTGGAGAGCTTTGCAAACAACGTCTCTCTCCGGAGAATTTCCAACACCTACCGAAGATGTTGCTGATGCTCTTCCAGAGTTCGGGAGTAGGCAAGGATGTCGTCAAGGAACACCACCACAAACTGTTAGCTACTCAGCTAACCACCTCTGGCAGAGAAGCTGTGAAACCAAAAAGCTCACAAAGTTTTTTGGCCTTCTTCCTTTGTTGACATGTGTCATGCACCCCAAACTTAATCAGGCATACACTTCACCTTCAAGAGTACTAATGCCTTAGCATTACATCTCAAGAAGAGCTCAAGTCGTCAATATGCAAGAGAGAATCAAGCAAGGGTTGATTGATCAGTATGCAAGACACGTCCTTTTATAGCTGTCTGACCAGTCCTATAACTCAAAAGCACATTCCTGGGAAGTGGCCTGAACCAGCCACGTCACCAATAGACTTGCACTGTGGGCTTGACACATAAGCATCCCAGTGTCAAGGTGACAGACCAACCATGTAGCGTCCAAGAAGCTACGGACTTTCTTTCTTGGAAGCTTCCACAGTAAACAAGATATGCATGGGACCAAGATCGAACTCATGTCCTCTTACTTGGCCAAATCAACAAAATGGCCAAGGCAACCACTCACCCACATGGTGTACTCACAGGTCATATCTCACAAGAGACAGAGTATAGGTGAGTCACACTACAACGGATCTAGGGATCATACCTCCACAAGGGGCAGAGCATTCCTGATCCGTCATACAACACTGAACAAGGGGCAAAAACATTCCACACGAACTGGTCCAAGTGAGGGTGGAAGATCTTATTCATGAGGCTCATGAACGTTGCAGGAGTGTTGGTTGACATAAACGGCATGAAGAGGTACTCAAAATGACCGTACCACGTCCGAAACGCCGTCTTCTCCACATCCT
>SZWC01003794.1:148642-162144 GCA_023375785.1 Penium margaritaceum
AGAGAGAGAGAGAGAGAGAGAGAGAGAGAGAGGGAGAGAGAGAGAGAGAGAGAGAGAGAGAGAGAGATAGAGAGAGAGAGAGAGGGAGAGAGAGAGAGAGAGAGGCATGGATGGAGAAGCGACAGTGATGGCGGTGATGACAACGACGGTGGTGGTGGGGAAGACAGATGCGGAGGCAACGACAAAGGAGACTACAACAGCAACGTGGAAGACGAGGACGACAACAACAATGAGGTTGGGGGAGAGATGGAGGGAGCGAGGGAGGGAGACCGGATGGACGGGGTTAGTTTGTTAGTACTGTGTTCGACGCTAGAAATTTTCCTGTTTTTCACGGAAACCCCCTCGATGATAGCATAGTGCGTCAATGCGCTCAGCAGTGGTGACCATCGCCTGAATTCCATGATTCCACTGAGTGCCAGCGTGCACTGAATTTCCGCCTTCAAGCCGTCATGGTACTTGTCTGCCATCTCCGGCTTGCTCATGTCGTCAATCTCTGAGCACAACGCTAAGAAACAGTGTCTGTACTCCTGCACCGAGCCGATCTGCTTCAGCTGCTTTAGCTTGTTGCATGTGACCATGGAGGCGTTTATGAGATCAAACCGATCTATGATGGCTTGCTCGAACTGCTCCCATGTCGTCGGCATGCGAGCTTCAGCTTGCCCCGCGCCCAGCTGTCACAACACCGCATGTTGCACGGCTGCGTTCCCACCTCCAACTCGAGTGGCCAGCATATTCAGCTACCTCCACCACTCCAATGCTGCTCCACGTAGCAGTGTCACCGTGAATGACACACGCACAGCATCGTCCTCTGGAGGGTGACCCATAGCCCCAAAGTAGCTGTTCATCGTGAACAACCAGGTCCATACGCTCGCACCCTTGACTGAGGGATTGAACGGTTCAGGAGCCTTTGGCTTTGGTCTTGGTGGACTCCTTGGTCGGGCCGCCCGAACCTATCCAGCGTCAGTCCCGTCCCGCAGGTCAGCCATCTGTCGATTGAGCCGCATGTTCTCCAGATTGAAGCCTCCCAGCTGCTCTACAATCTGCTACAGAGCATCCGCCAGAGCTCTAGCTGACTTTTGGCCGTAGGAGATCCTCAGAAAAACTTGGGCAGCATTTTGGCAGTAGTCAAAAAAATTTCGGCATCAATTTGGTAGTCTGGGATGACAAACTGACGTCTTCGAAGTGCGTAGGAGCGACCCGTTGTCTCTCGCGCGCGCACGGTAGGCCATGTCAATGCTCTGGAAATTTAGAGAAAAAATCTAGAGGTTGGCTCGTGCGTTGGCTTCAAAGTCTGGTCCAGCTATCTCCCTCTCGATCAACATCAAAGTTATCCGGCGTAGTCCGTGCCTTCGCTCCTTGAAGTTTCGCGAGCTCCGGCAGCGCTTCCGGCCAATGCGTGGCTCTGGCTCTGATACCAGATATGAGAGTGTGCTCTCTGAAGAATTAGTCTTGGTGTGTGGAGAGCATAGTCACAACGGAAAAATGTACTTGGAGAAGTCTGGAAGCCAGAACTGGAAATGACAGGTTAATCAGAATGAACTAAGTACAGGGTATTTATACAATCTGGCTGGCTAGCCCAGGCCTCAGCCTACTGCTTTCCTAGCTTGTTGTAGCAAGCTACTTGCTCCTGAACCCAATGATCTGCTTGCACCTGAACCTGGTGCTCTACTTGCACCTAATACCTAGTGCAAGAAATGCTTGGCCTTCGATCGTCGAGATCGACGGTCTGTCTTCTCTCTTGGCGAGCCGCTGCGTGCGTCACACGCCACGGCGTATGCTTTCTGGCGGTGAGTGCGGTGTCACAGTTGACCACATCCGGTGTCAGAATCCCACCTCCGAGAGAGACCCCTCGGCGGGTAGCGTATTCGATACGCTGCCCGTCGAGAGGGGGAAGCCACTCCTGCGTGGCGTGTTCGGAACGCCGCGTGGGGATTCGCGCAAAACACACCCCTAGTGCCGGCGTGAACTCCACACCGGCACTCACTCACGCGCTGGCTCCTCCTCCTCCTCCTCCTTGCATCGGCGGTCGAGCGGGGGTGAGCTCAACCGCGACCTGGATTTCCGAAAATCGGAAAATCGCCAGCATGCCCCCAAAACTCGGATGAGCCCCAAGTATGCCAAAAAAAGAGGACACCTTGTTAGAGAGATATGGGCTTCCAAAGTTGGGGTATGCGCGGCGGCTCTAGGAGCTGACCGCAGTTTAACTGCCGGTGAATAATTGACCGGAACGAGTAACAAAATGCCATATGAGGATTTTGCTCTCAAAGGACTGCCAAGGCATCCGGTGGATGATCCGCCTGATTTCAGTTGTGCAGTTTTTTTAACTGAGGGCCTTAACCAAAATCCTGTCTTGGAGTCCAAAACTTATTAGTACAGTTCGTTACTCGGGGTCAAAATGTTGACTGTAGGTCCGCGAACAGGTTTCGAACCACATCAATCCCCATCACCAAACACGATGAGTAACTCATGGAAACAGACGCCAAAGGAGCGAGGGACACCGCCGCTACACGTAGGGACATGTGCACCCCCGGAATGGCATTTTGATGGGTCCTTGATGTGTGAGGGCACCTCGATACGCAACGGGGTGTGCGTCGCCGACTGAGCGGCTGGTTTGGGGTGCTGCGCTTCGGCTGACGTAGCGGGGGCTACAGTGATCCAAATGGCGCGTGGTTTGGTGCTCTGGAGAGCTCATGAATGACCCTACAGATGTTGAGATCCTTTTCATGATAAAAAAAAAAATCCAAATTGTGTTATTCCCTTCGCAAAAGTGACTGTCTCACATTTGTCTTCCACTCCCAGAAACATAGCGTGAGGCGACCAGAAAGCTCACGCTTAGACTCAGAATTTGCACAAAAGAAGTCGTGAACACAGAAGACCAGCCAGGCAATGTTGGAACTGCTCCTCAGTTTTTGACAGCATGAAGGACGGTTCCTTGCACACCTCACAACACACTTTTTGCATCTTGTACAACATCTCCCATGACAGTCATTGCCCATGAGCCCTGATGTTTACACACGTCTTGTTGACACATACACGATAACGATACGAAACTGACCCCACATTGTACCAACAGATTCTCGACAGCCTCATCTATCTTGCCACCACAACATGTCTAGACATTGCATGTACTGAAAATATCGTGGTCCAGTTCAACTTGCAATCCCACAGCTCACATCACAAAGCTTTGTTGAAGTTGTTACACTACGTGTTGGAAACTAGCGCTATAGGCCTTGTGTTCTCTCCTGTACATGCACATATCACGGTTTTAAGGATAGTAACTATGCCTTTAAAAAAGTAGTAAAAAGCCTGGGGGGTTGGGCTTTTGGGCTATGAGGCACTACAGTGTTTTGGCAAAGTGCAAAATAGTCATGTGTGGCAAGAAGTGTAGCAGAGGCTACGTACACTGCACTAGAGGAAGCAGCGTGTGAGGACATATGGCTCCAATGGCGGACGACATCACGGCCACTGACACATCCGGTTGAGCAATCAAGGCCGTTCTCCTCCAAGACAACTACGATGGAGAACAACTGGATGCTTACATGTTGTGAAAGCTCTACAGACCAGAACTCAACTATGCGTAGATAAATGAAATGCTTGCAGTCGTGCATGTGTCCAAAACATGGCGGTCTTACTTGGAATGTCGATGATGCACCGTCCGCACCAACCGTCAGGCACTAAATCATCTCAAGACACAGCCAAATTAGAGCCGTCAACAAACTTGATGGATGGGATTCCTCGAGGCTAACCTTGACTACAACATCGAGAACTAACCTGGAAAAAAGAGATCCAGCGAATGCTCGAAGTCGGAGACCGGATCTGATGGCTGAGATTAACATGCTACTCGTCAAACGAGATCCATGTGGGGATATATGCAAAGGGTTTTGAGGAGTTTGGCGGGTATGAAAAACCAGTTTTTGGTTCAACGACCCCTACTGGTGACGATGCTTCACTCTCAAGGTCTTTGTACCACAAAACGAGGAACTACAATAGATGTTATTGGATGAATGTCATGACACCGGTCTACAAAACTACAGTAGGTAGACACTTCAGCAGAGACAAGATGCCTAAGAAGCAGGAAAAGCATTACAAGTGGGACAAAATGCGGATTGACGTGGCAGCCTTCTGCAAATTGTGCGACAAAAGTCAGTGGTAAACATCTCGTTGCATGATGCCACCAGGACTATTCCAACCACTCCTCATTCCAACGGAGCCATAGGTCGACATTAACACAGACTTTGTGCGGGGATTGCCGGCCAGTTTTGAAGGCAACAACACCATTCTTGTAGTGGTGGAAATACTTAAAGAATATCATAACTCATCTCAACAATGACCACCATTGCAGGAGAAGGGACAACGCGGCTGTTCCAGAACAAAGTTGCGCGGTTGCATTGTGTATTGCGCATCACAATCAGTGATATGAATGGCCATTGTACTAGCCATTTTTGGCACAAATTGATGACGAGTTACGACATTTGGATCCAGTTATCAATGGCATTCCATCCCCAAATTGATGGACAAACCAAGCGGACTTATCAGACACTTAAAGAATTTTTATGCACTTTACATGAACCACACTGTATAGATTGGACAGCCAAACTGCGAATTGTCCAACTCATATACAACTCTGCCACCTCAGTCGCAATATGTAAAGTTCCTTTCAAAGTGGTCAGCGGCAAACTTCCCATTGCACTGGAAGGACTTCAAATCCAGAGCGACATTCTCGTGGTCGATGTCTACCATATGGATTTCTCCAGGGTTTGGATGGAAATACGACAACCCCTCGTAAAAACACAGACAGCAATGAAACGAGCAATGATGTTGTATTCAGGATTGGCGATTGCTTACTACTCCACTTGGCCAACATCAATCATTGAGGATAGGAGTTTGCAAAGCTAACATTCTGGAGTTTGGGACCGTTTAACATCGAGCCCATGCAAACCTCTGCCGTCGCTCGCCTCCGCCTACCTGACAGCATGGTGATCCACACTATCTTCCACATCAGCAAGCTCAAGCACTACCAGGACACCAACGATAACTTCCCCGCAAGCAACATGGTGCCTCCACATCCTTTTCAAGTGGAAATGAATTTGGGTTATGTGGTTGAAGGCATCATGGGACATCAGATCCATAGACTAACAATGAAGTATTTGGTCAAGTGGCATAGTCATGACGCCTCGCGCAAGAACTGAGAGCCCTAAGACAACCTCTGGGACATTGATCATCTGATCGACCCCTACTATTGTTGTCAAGACGTATCTCTTCTTATGACCGGGACTTCGTGAATAAAATGGAGGGAAGTGTTTCTTTCCTGATGTACACGAGTCTTTGAGTTCTATGAGTGGGCAACTATGTCCTGGAATTTGTGGTGCACCATGCACCAACCTCAGGTTTTTTCTGCTGAATGGCCAAGGGCATTTTAGCCACCACCTGCCCTGGCATATTTTTTTCCATTCTAGAAGGTTGTGACAACTTCAACCACTTTCCAGAATGCTCGACAGAAGTGTCACAAACTGCATCGATGTTCTAATACTGTTCGATTGACTTCTTGATGGTATTGGAAATTCATAGAAAATAGTACCTCTGTTGTGTACAATCCATTTTTAGGATTAAAAATGGCTTTGATGATAATTCCCCGGTTTCGGGGATCGGCGGATGCACGACGGAATGCCATGCGGGTCAGGTTGGGATGGGCTCTCTACGTTCTGGCATTTTGTAAGCAAACATGCAGAGGTGTATTGACAGGACAGGCCGTACTCCTTCCAGCGGCCACAGATGCATGACTTGTAAACAAGAGAGACTTGTTGTGGGTTGTTGGTCGGCCCAGTCACCATGGCAGTGTTGAGCCCCTCTTCTGTCACCATGTACTCACGTGGCTCTGCTAGGCAGTGGAGGAGACAGCCTGCCTGCGTTGGTGCCAGCGCGGCCTTTGTCTCTACAGCCTGAGGTTGACAAGTTCAGAACAGACAAAGAGCAAAGGAGTTAATTGACACGATGAATTCGTATGGGTAGAGCCTTCTGTGTGCAGCGATACGGACGTTCCAAGAATCTGGAGCATTTGAGGTTGATTGTCCTCCTCTGTCCAACGGACATCGAAGATATGTCCAATTTCCAAGAGGCACTCCCCCCACCACCACCCCATCCTCTCCCTCCCTCCAAAACACGCAAGTATAGGCCGACACACCCACTTGGTATAGGTGTGATGTGGCCTTCTTCCACTGTTCGAAATTCATGGCATGGACACACTTGCATGCCCTGTGTACTATTTTTTTCTTCCTAACTGGTGTGAACGTTCTCTCTTATGTGCCACATGTAGAAGGTGTGCGCAACACCAGACATGTACTTTTGCACGGCCTTCTACAACCCCTTTTCCTTGTCTGTGATGATGCAAGATATAGCATGGACAGCAATGGTACAAGCAAGAGCAATGTGGGTGCATAAGAAGTTTCAAACCTTCGCGTCCTCCATAGGTGCCAGAGCTCAGGCTATGGGGACTGCATGGTCGTTAGCATGAAAGAACTGGGCAAGCAAGATGACCTACTTGCGACCGTTTTTCATGATGATGACATCTGTGGTCACAAGTATGTGGGAGTGTTGAAACCCGGTTCTAGCAGCTCCTCAATTTGTGAACGCCCAAAAAAAGGCACCGCTCTTGTCCTTGTGGACCACGGCATGCATACACGTGTCAACTCGTATTAGATGCATGGAACACATGGACATGCATGTGTCAAGAGAAGGGACGACCCGGTGTGAAAACTAGAAAAAAACACACCAATCCATGCCACTTACATCTGCAATGAAGGACGGAAAAAGGCTCCGCATGTCACTCTTCTTGTCCACCAACTTTTCTTGGGCCTTTGACTTCGCTCAATAAAGCGTGTTGTTCAAGATATTCAAACTGGTCCTTTCATGGAGTACCTGTTGTAGGGTCACCGTGGAAGCCATGGGGTTGCGTTGCAGAGCCTCAGAGATCTTGCAAGCTACCCAACCCTTCTGGTGCTCAGGATTATTGCGTCCAATGCTTGGAACGCAATGGTGAGCCTTGGCGCAATGGGACACTGACATGTGTCCAAACTTGCTTGTAACACGGGCACAAAGCAGGCAAGTGCAATCCTTGGTTTTGTCTTCAGCACAGGTGACATGGAACCTTACCTGCTCACTACGGATCCACTTAAAACCAAAGCGGTTATCAACCGCGTAGTCCTTGATGTACGCACGAGCGATGTGCATGTTGTTGAAAACCATCCGCTCCTTTGGTTCCCTCTCCATCTCCTTGCACTTCTTGGGGGTGTGACATGGTTTGTTGTCCGAATCACCTGTCCAGACGAGCGCATAACAAGACAGACAATGAGAATGTGAAGTGCAATGGAAAGAAACACCATGGATACCGGGAAAGGAAAAGAAAATTCACACAACAACAACACAGGAATTGCAAAGGTGTCCATGTTGGAGGGACAGGACGGGACGGCGCCCCATGCTATACCTAACAATTCCGGTTTCCCGGATATCCAAAGATCCCAAAGAACAAGGTGGCACATCAAGGGGTTGGTTCTGTGGGAGTATGTCCCACTCGTCCTGTCTCCTCTGAAACCAGTCATCGTTCCAATCCCACTCCAACCAAAACATGAAATCCTCAAATGTGCTTGATGTGTCGTTCGGTGGAGGGCTATCAGGGTACTACAGGTTAGCATGCGCAATAGAGGGGGACGTATCGGTTTCTTCAGGAGTTGGTCGTGTGGCCAGATGCCACGCCTCAAGTTGGGAAGTGGAAAAAATGCCCGCCATCTGAAATGGCGGGCATTTTGTCCACAATGTTGCACGCTGTACATCCCATACACCAGCTTGAAGATACTTACCAGTCTTCTCTACGACTTGGAACACCATGTCGCAGTCACGCAACACACAAATTCAGCAAGGGCATGGCTGGTCGTGGCCGATACAGCATCAACAACGACAAAGTGATATTGAATGAGACTGGAACGAGTGTAGAGCCATGGCTGGGGTACATCGCATCCCATCGCCAGACAACCAAAGTATGGTGAACCGTCAAGACACGAGGACACTGTCCGTGGAAATGCACTTTCGGGCACATAGCGTCATACCCTTGTGCATGTCCTTGTAGACCGGTGGTTGCAAGAATGTGATGGCGACATGTGAACGAGGTCTCTCATGACAGGTTCCCGTGGAAGTTGGCACAGTGACAATTGTCAAAGCGTTTCGTAGTGTAATCCTAAGGGAGTCTTACGATGAACTGAGCTGGCAAGGCAAGTCTTAGGTTTGGCAGCACGTCTGCATGCCACCACATGAACGCCTAACAACTCATGGCCCCTGATTGTGAAAGGTGTGTTTTGATGAAAAAATGATAGACTTCAAATTCTCAAGAGGACCATGCCGGTATCTGGTCTGTGGAATACAACGAAATGGAACCAAATGGAGTATGTAGGCGAAGAGTGTATAGCCCCATTGTCACAATACAACACCTCCGTAAAACCGTGTGATGGTAAAATGAATATGTAAATATGTTCATGGATTTTAACCCTTCATGTTTTGCACACGTACATGAATGACATGAGCATGGACAAAAACAGTTGTGAAAACTTTGAAAAACTAATGTAAAACTAACATCACTTCACCCTTCCTGTACATGAAACAAACAATTTGCCAACATACTCAGGGCTTGATAATGGCAAGGGGTACATGGTTCCGAGGCAATGATGAATGAGGCTTATTGTTCTGTGGCAGGGCGGATGAGGCCTATTCATCCGACTTAGGGGCAAATGGGGCTTATTGTTCCGACAGAGGGGTGAATCGGGCTCATTATTCCAAGGGAGGTGGGAATCAGGCTTATTCTCCAGAACAAGGGGTACGTAGTCATTTTGTCCATAAAAAAATCCTTAAAGGTTCTATTAGTACCACTTGCAGTAGAGGCGAGGATGATTTCCTTGGCTCAACTTAAGGTTTGGCCTTGTTGGTTGTGGGTTAGTTCCAATGAAGAACGGTTAAAAGCTATGGATGAGCCATTTAGATAAAAAATTCATGTCAAATATTTGGAAGTATTCAAATGATGAAATCAGAAAATGACAAAATCCAAGATTCCTAAAAGTAGGAGAACTGACAAGTTTCTATGTCGTGAACAAAATCAACTTATAAATTCTTCATGCAAGAAACTAAGCACCGATGTTGCCATGAAGAATGGAAGTAGCCTTGATTTTCGGTTTGTTTCTTGAAAAAAATATGGAGAGGTTGACTGTTAAAGAGCCAATATATGGCGCAATGTGGGTCGTATATGCTCTAAACAATTTTGTTTGCACAAATGGCCACTACAACACACACAGGTTGCAAAACTACAATGGTGACGTGCATCAAGATGTGTTATTTACAAAAAGGCACAAAATTATCGTACATGCCGTGACCACTCACATACTTACCGCAATAATGTAACACGTGCAAACCGCACAAAACAAGCGTCAAATGTATTGTTACATAGGCGTTGACTACATCATGGAAGTTAGTACCAATTGCTCTATTGGAAATAGCACACGTGCAGGTTGCAAAAACTTTCCCGATGTAGAATCCACCACTTAAAGCTAGTACCAGATGCACTCTAGTCACCAATGCCGAATGCATTTGTGATGGTAGTGCCAAATGCACTATTCATGGTCTACGAAAGACATGGTTAAGGAAACTACCAAATGCATATCCACGGGGGTGTTGATAGCACCACGGATGTTGGGTAATTCATTCGTGCTTGAATTTTGATAAAGCAATAACATGAGTACCGATCTCACTCAACACACATGCGATGGTCCAAATTGTTGCACAAGGGTGAATTGCTCAAAACTGACAAGTGCATGTTGCACTTGGAATATGACGGTCATGGAAAATGCAATTGTAGCATTCACGCAAATGCCAAACGCACAACGAACATAGGTGTTGAATGCATGGTTTTTGAGTGCATATGTTAGAAAATGCATTGTCGATGCTTTGTATAGAAAATGGCACCACCATTCTACCAAAAAAATGGTTTGGTCTGTGTATGACACATTCTACAATAGTCGCACATCCCATTGTGCAACAATGTTCAAAGGCAAATGTGATGATTTGATGACTAAACCCATGTCATGGCTATGTCATGAGATGTTGAAGAGACCTGGTGTGTCAGCACGCTAGCTTTAGTCCTAGAGGGCTGACACCATGGTACCTGTACACAATGTGTACAAGATGTATTAAAATCATTTTGAGCTTCTGTGCGTCACTAGTCATGGCCGATGCAAACATCGGTCTATAACTGAATGTGCCAGGGATGATGCCCTTGAACTAGTGCTCAACATCAAAACCACTGACACTTTATCACTCGGCGAGAGATGGATATGAATCGTGGCAACTGAACATTACCGACGATGAAAAGGTGCACGAGTGTGCTGGAAACCTCATTCAAAAGAAAGGGATGACCGCCAGTTGGGATTGTGAATGCGCCAGAGAGGTGCGGGGAAACTTCTATGGATCCTTAGCCTCTTATGATGTAGTGCGGTGGTCAAAGACTGCAATAGCCACTTTCAGGTGTATGGCGAGATTGGCTAGACGTCGAAAGTGAAAACAAGTTAAGGCGCCACCTTCACTCTGTCACCACTCGATGAGTGAACATGTCGTGGACATTGATAGACAAAAGTGCGTGAACCAATGCCGGTGACACGAGTTCACCTAGAGTTATGTGAAAATTTCATTTTGGTAGAAAATAGTGACACTCCTTTCCACTGCTGGATTTCAAAAGTACCATAATGATCACATAGTCTTTACAAACCAAACACGACATAGTTGGGATCTCACCAGGGTCTAGGTTCTATGCTAATAGTGTCTTGTTGCACCCATATCTTGGTGGTCCGACCAGTCATGTAACGATTCATAATCAACATTGCGACAATCTAATGACCCGTGTCTTATAACCAAATGGTGAAACGAAAGGATTGACATTTCTCATCAGATTATGTCGATGTTTTGAAAGGTTCCTGAACTTGGAGACATTGTGACACGATGCACCAGTTGTGTGCGACACGCTCTTTAATTATCATGAGAAATGGAGTTTGATCATGCTGAAGGTATGGTATAGCACTATTTATGGTTTATTGATGTGCAGAACAAAGCCTTCTTCTGATTTGTTGGAACAAAACCATTCTCCAACAGATAAATCTGCACACCAAATCCGCTTCGCGAATCTTAAGTTGGATTCGGATTCGAGAGTCTGAATCCACTGCTGGATCCGGATTCACAAATCCGAATCCAAGATTCGCAAACCCTTGTGGATTCACGAATCTTGGCGAATCCTTAGTTGTGGTCTTAGTCTTGACTGTAGCCAAGACAATACATGGCTGCTTGAAAAAAACATTGGATGACATCTGGTTCACCTCCCGTTTTTTGCATGGGCGATGTGGTAGTAGCCCGATCGCTACGGAAGGCAAGCCTGCCAGTGAGGTCGGACTCCTGATTTGCTGGATGGCAGGCTTTGATGACATGGCTTGTTAGAAGGACGTCAGTCAGGTCATCGCACCGCTGCCAAATCTGCTGCAAGACACAGAATGAATCGTCGCTCACGCGCTTGAGAAAAACGTACGAGGGACTGGCGAAAGCCATCTCGCCTGTTTCGTGCATGTGTCAGGCAGTTGACCTGGCACATGCACAATTTGCAGTAGTTGTTGCGGCCGTCAGCTTCTGAAGTTTTGAAACTTCGGAAGTTGAACTTACAAGCATCTTCGCTCAACAGTCGGACGTGAGCGGGACTAGATCGATATTCTTCTCTCTCCCTCCATCTCTTTTCCTTCCTGGATTCGTCGGTGGATTCCCGCATCCCCGAATGAGACCCGACCCTGGATCCAGATTCGTGAATCCGGATCTGGATTTGGGATTCGTGAAACAGATTCACAAATCCAAGGATTCGTGTGCAGCCTTACCAGCAGAGATCGTAGTGAAGTCAAACCATCCTGCATTGACCGGAGAGGTCGTGGTAAAGCGACTGAACTCCCTTTGTTTTGGGGGGTGGTTTGATTGATGTATGTCACCGAATGCAGGTACAATATGATTTTGGACGTCATTGCTTTGCTGTACACAACAGTGGTTGTTTGTCAGATGTCTTCAACAAGGACGCCATCCTTTACAAGTGCCTCAAGTAATGCATGTGGAAAACACTATGTGTGCCAAATGTACACAATAGAAGTCATTGAAGTAACACAAATTGTTGCAACTTGGCAAACACAATCTATTGAAGGGTTGCCAAGTGGAACCCTAGGAGACGATTACATAAAAAGAGAAAGATTTGGGAATGAGTCGTTCTGAGATCAAGGGATGTGATTAGGAAGTGTTTAGGGAGTGTTAATTACAATAACATGGAATTGAAATCCAAAAGGTGTCCTTCAAACTTGTACCGCATGAACTGTGGTCACCGTACACCCATTGAGTGAAAACTGTGTTATGACTTTGTTCGTGGATACGATTCATGATTGTTGCGATCGTTTATCTCATCTAACCTGGTTAAAATCAATATGTTTTTTACGGGTTGATAAGCGGTAGCTCACAGTATCCATGCTTCACATAAATCAAGGGATGATGGTTCACAAAAAAATGATATCTTTGTTAAAGCATAGTCGTGTCCGATGACAAACTTTCAAGGCAATAGAGTATGCTGTACCACCAATGTCGCATCCTTTAAAGATGAACGCAATACTTCATAAGGTGACCAAGTGTGCTCAGCAGCCCTGTCTTAGGGCCTCGGTGCCTCCCAAACCTAAGAACAAGCTAGCATACAAGTTGCACAGGCTCAGTGGAGCTTGTTTGAGTTCAGCCAACTAGTCTACAAGTACTGAAAAGGGCCTAGTAGACCTTCACATGGTCACAAAAACGTGGTTGTAGACTGAGACAACTGATGTCCATATACTGGATTCCATGTACTGCAAAACTTGCAGGAAGGTACCACCTTGGCAACTGTTAAACATTGTAGTTTTTAGTACAGCGAGACCCGTCTTTGAGATGGGAGCTCTTAGATGTGTTTTAGGAAAAAGAGCGGTCAGGGACAAATCCGACCGCAAGCAGATGGGCAAGGTGGCTGTCCACTTACGTGAGCCACCTTGCCCATGTATACTCCCGCTCTCGCCATTGTCAATCACTTGTCTTTCCTAATTGTACATCTTCCGTCTCTCTCCTCTACCCTAGCAACATCCTATCTCAACATGACATCAAGCCTGTGAAGCTCCTCCTGTGGGTCTCCCTCCTCTGCTCCCCTACCCATTCGTCCGCTTCCGCATCTGCCGTGGGGTTTATCCAACGGTCTGCTTGTCCCCTCCCAGTGCACCCTACTCCTTCTCCCGGTTAGCCGCGGTGAATCCGCGTGTCGCTTGGCGCATCGATTCCCCCCCCCTGCCCCGCTGGCTCACTCGCCCCTGGCGCTCGCTTCCCTGTGGCGCTCGGCTGCCCTTCCTCCTCCTCGTTCGCTCGCTGTCTCTCGCGGGAGGTCGCCC
>SZWC01003794.1:171568-184502 GCA_023375785.1 Penium margaritaceum
CTCTATTCTTTCTACGCCCATTATCCATACCACCATCCTCCCTCTCCCTTCCACCCCCTCACAACCCCTCTCCCTTCCTCTTCCACCAGGCTCCCCTCCACTCCCTTCAACCCCACCAACCTCGCCCTTCCCTGCCGCTCCTTTTGTCTACCGCCTTGCCTCATCCCCCTCCGCTCTGTCACCGTCTTCCTTCCCTCCTTCCGCCACCACCCCCACCTCACCTTCTTCTCTCTCACTCGCATCCATCACCACCATCGCTCCTCTCCTCCCACTCGCCACTATTGCCTCTGCCTCTTCGCCTCCACCTCCACTCGCTTCCTCGGTCTCCACCTCACCTCCGCTCTCTGCTCATTCTTGTTCCTCTGACCTTCCTTCCTTGTTGTCTTCCTCCTCTCCCCACTCCCCTCTCCCCCTCCCTCCTCTTCCGGTGTCCGTCCGTGCTCGCAAGCGAGCATGTCAGCTCCTCCATCGTCTCTCCATCCCACCTCCTTCTCCATCAACCCCGCCTGAGCCATTGCCTTCATCTACCTCCTCCGTTCCCTCTCCCATCTTGAGTGACCTTCATCATCGTCTCATTGCTCTCATCCGATACTTTCCTACTCTCCTTGCTGCCTACGGCCTCACCGAACCCTACGTCTCCACCCTCTCCCTTGATTCCCTCCATGCTGTCATCAACGACGCCTCCACGTTGGTCTTGTCCACAACCGAGCTCCTTGTTCCATGACCCCATTCCTACCAGAGCACCATGTCGCTTCACCTCCCTCCTGTCTCTCATGTATCTTGTTAATATTCCTATCCTTCACGTGTGTATCCTGATCTCGACGGCGAGACCCTCCTTTGTGTGGGAGCTGCGTCTTGTATGCCTTTGCCTCAATGCCGGTCTCACGTCCGTCCTCATGCCCAGCTTACTCGTCCCATTCCTCTGTGTGGACTCCCAGTGTTGCTACATCCATCACATTCCACCAGTAGGTCATGGCTATGGTGTTGAACGAAGTGACAATGAGACCCACCATCTTGTGGGAACTTTGTCATCATGTGTACAGCTCCTGCATATTCTTCTTGCATTGTGGTGTTAAAAGTAGTGACAGCAAGACCCACCATCTTGTGGGAGCTGTGTCATCATGTGTCTGCCTCCTGCTTACTCCGCTTGCATAGTAGTGTTTAATGTATTGACAACGAGACCCACCAAGTTGTGGGAGCTGTGTCTTCATGTGCCTTCTGCTTACTCTGGTTGTATAGCCATGTTAAACATTGTAGTTTTTAGTACAGAAAGACTCGTCTTTGAGATGGGAGCTGTTAGATGTGTTTTAGGAAAAAGAGCGGGCAGGGACAAATCCGACCGCAAGCGGATGGGTGAGGTGGCTGTCCACTTACGTGAGCCACCTCGCCCATGTATACTCCCACTCTCGCCATTGTCAATGACTTGTCTTTCCTAATTTTACATCTTCCGTCTCACTCCTCTACCCTAGCAACATCCTTTCTCAACAGCAACAACCCCTTGGAAGAGATCATGTGTGAGTGACATGGGAAGTGTTGTGTAGGCCTGGGTTGTTTTCATAGGGATGCCTGGTTAAATGGTCATATGGAAGCTCCTTGCAAAAGGGTAGGAGGCATCACCACAACATCTTGCTCAACACGTGCCACATTAAATGTAGATGAATTCATCCTGTGTACCCTCTTTCCAAATGGCAAAACATCGTTGACAACGTATGTCCCAAAAGGCATCGACTATGCCTCCGATACACAAGTGTGATGAGTCTTCGATGAAGACTCACCAACACTTGTGAAGAATGAACAAGGATTCTACATGTCTCGTCTTGGCAAGAGCTAAGGGATCACGCGATCAACAAATGATCCTGTACAAAAATGACCATAATCACAAAAGCCATGAGTGTATGGTTGACAGTTCGTAAACGTGACACAACCGTGTTGTGAATGCTAAGAGATCACACACGTGATCCTTTTTTTGTGACTTGTTGCATGGTTTGTATCGTAAAGTACGCAATAATCAAACTTCCTTGAGCAATTACGAACTGGACCCGTCTGAAACAAAGGTGGAGGAATATGGAAGACGAGACATTCTTATGAAGAAATGGCATTTGATTGTAGTTCTGGAGTTTCAGGGTCTTGAGGCCAATGTCTCGAGGAGTCGAGGTCCAAAAAAGAGTCCCAGTATTGAGTCCAATTTGACTTTAGTACAGATTTGGTCCATTTCTCAGATTTGAGACAAGGAGAATTGCTGCGATGGGAGATCCATCGTGTCAGCGCCCTCCACTCTTAAACGCCGCTAGTGCTTCGTTTCCACATTGAATTGCCACTTGGAACAATATGTACAAGGATGAATGTTTACAAAAATGCCCTCCGATGACTACGCCCGTTTGTGGCACGGTTCATCTCAACCAAAATGGCTGAGGTGACCATTCGCTTGCTCTCCTTGGACGACTATTATGAGGGCCTTGGTTTTGTGCTCCACACAGTCACAAAATGGACCATTTCCCTTACAACCTCCACATTCTCAAAGCCACCCCGACTTCTCGGTAGAGCTTCTCACAACAGCAGCTACTCATGGCGTGACTCCACACGTATTGCTTGGGTTGAGCACCGAGGACCCAACACATGCCTCATGGTGATCCTCGCCATTGCATGTGTGCTTATGTGCTTGACTTGTTTGACACCTGTCATCAAATTACACTTGTTGCTTAATACAAATGATTTTCTACTGGTCTGCACCTCATCCCTGTGAACCACCTACGTGCTGATTGGCGTAACATTGTGAACCACCCACATTCCGCTTGGCCTTACAATGTCAAGTGGAACGTTGATGACTTGCATTGATTGGTTTCTGACCGCCGGATAGGAGAGGGTCGCACCTTCTGTTGCGAGTTACATTGCCCATTTCACCCCTACAAAGCCCAGCTAATTAGGGAGGGTGAACTAGCTCTGATACACGCACCGCACACACTACTAAGCTGGCATACCCACGCGTTGAATAATTGGCATGACATACCTGGTGCACTAAAAACATGGATGACTTACAGATGAATATAATATCTGCTCACAGCGTACCCAGACGTCAAAGTTAACAATACCATACGAGCATGTTGCTCCTTTTGTAAAACAATGGGTATCATGTTTATTCATTTGTTTCTGGTTTGTATTTTTCAAATCACGGAGGGTTTATCTTGGAATCATGAAATCATCTTTGTGAATGTTTGCACAGGTTGGGGTCTTAAACTGGTGTCAATGAGTTATAACATACTTAACTGTGTAATTCTGTCGTTTAAATGTTTGTGGTGTATGACTTTGCTGTCATTTTGGAATGGGGTAGTCACATTTTTGTACAAGTATGACATAGTGACGCGTACTTGTCGTTAGTGTTCCGCAACAGGTTTGTACTTGGCTGAGTGTGAAGAATACTCTAGTTTGTGTGTAGGTTCGCCGTTGCAAACCTTTCACCTTGCAGTATTTTGTTTGTTACGTACCAGACATACATGAGTCCCTTATGATTTTCATTGGGCATTCTTGTTATTAGACATACATCCCAATGCGTCGCAAGACCACGATATCCAATCTCACGGTAGAGGGTAAACTGGACAATTATCCTCGCCTCTAGCAAATCTTCCTAACCTTTTGACAACTTCATCCACTCTCGCACATCTACGATAGAAGTATCACGACCTTTTGGTTGACTTCTCGACGCACCGAGACAAATCTAGATTTACAAAGATGCATCTCACATCTTCACGAAGCCCCCTAATTTCTTGGCGGGCCTTCTCAAATCCGACCACTCACAACGCGACTCCGCACGCGTCGCTAGACAATCGACCCAACAACCCTGTTTATGTCTCATTCGTAACTTGACACTTGTATACATATGTTTGATCATTTTGACACTTGTCATCGAATTACACATACCGCGATTATAAAATGCTCAAGTTTCCCAAATTCTAAATACTATTCTGCCTCAGAACTTCTCCGTTTGGCATAACACTTGGTATCAGAGACTGGATTGGAGAGGCATCCGACTACTTTACCCATTTGGAGGACTACCTTGCACAAGGCATCAGCGCATCTCGTACGTGAAGACTTCGTAGACTTTGCGACTACAACGTGAGGCAAGAAAACGCAACCAGGGACTAGTAGAGGGTGTTCGGCGATGACTTTGGCGATGGAGGAGCAGAACGTGCCAATGCACGCAAACGTTGAAGTGAGAGCAAACACTGGTATGGCAGGCTATACGGTAGCTGGACCAACCCCTACAGTTTGGACGACCAGTCTGATCGAGGACCCAACGGCGATAAACCAGCCGCCCCTACCAACGGCCTCAACGACGACAATAGGGACGACAGGTGGCCCTAGGTGACAGGCGCGGATGAACGAGGAACTAACAAACTGGATCTCCATGCTCGAGGGGATCAAGAGCCATGTGCTCCAATAGATCAACATCGCGATGGAGGCTCTTTGCAACGCAAGTACATGAGAAGCAATGATTGTCAAGAGAAATTCCCAACTCTCGAGCAAACCCAAAATTTTTCTGGGTCCACCAGAACCGTTCGATCCTACAAACTCAAAAGGACCAACGGTTTGAATGTGGCTGAAGAGTTTGGAGGTGTACTTCACCGCTGCAAGGGTCAACGACAATGAGAAGAAAATTGACCTCGCGGCCGTGCTTTTACGTGACAGGGCGCTAAGTTGGTGGTCCGATCTAAATACCATCCAACAACAACAGGAGATTGACGAACAATCATCAACTCCCAACGACGCCTGCCTCATATCGTCAACCGCAGGCGTTCTACCCTTGGAGCAAATGAACCCACAATTGCAAGACACGCAGACACCACCAACCGACTGGAATGAATTCTTGCGGGTGATGCTCGCACCCTATGGGCGACTGAAAGAAAAGTCTGACGCATGGTACAAACTCCAATGTCTCCATGAGCAGTCCAGCATGGCAGAGGACACGCAGAGTTTCCACGAGATCATCACCGGAACCCCGACGAACTCTGTTTTCACTTCAACAACGGCCTCAACCAAGATATCCGGTGTGCCATCACTATTTTGGCAGTCAAAATGACTTGCTCCGGATGATCGCAGTAGTAGAAAGGATCGGCAGTGCCGACTTTAACGTTGGGATCCAAGAATCTTGCGATTAGCGACCTCCTAACCACAACTATAATGGAAACGGAAAAAACCAATCGGTAGACTCCTTGACTCCGATGGACGTGGACGCCGTCAACCAGAGACAAACACAAACCTGATACAACTGCAGGAAAGTTGGGCACATCGCTTGCAACTGTTGGGGCAAGCAGCATGCCAAAAAGGGGGGAAAGTTACAAAAAAATGAGTTGGGAAACGACGAAAGGCAGGAGCAAAAGGCGCAACTCTTGTCCCCATAGAGCACTCTGCGCCGAATGATCGCCCATCCAAAATGGCCTATTTTTCCATAGAGGATTTTTTTAGGTCACAAAGTTCGACAAAGGGTACGAGGATGACAAACCAGCAATACGGCTAAAATTTTAGCCTCAAGGATGCAAGTGTCACATAACGGTACCGGCACTATTGGATGGAGGAGCTTCACATAGCTTCGTAAGAAACAACATGGTTTACAAGCGGGTTTTGCAGACCAAACCAGGGGTATTTGAAGGGAAAGTCGTCGATGGGAGGTTGCAAGTACGGAGACACCAAGAACCACTACAACTACAAGTGGGGGATCTATGGGATGTAATGGTATGGAGGTTCTGTCCAATGAGTGATCATAAAATCATCATCGGATGAGATTTCCGGTACCTACACAATCTGCAGGTCCTCTAGAATAGCGACGACATCTACCCGGAAATCGACGGTGCCAAACGACAACTTCAACGCGTGGGACGGAAGCTGACAGTAGAAGCTGCGGAGGTGGAGGTAGCAGAGGAAGCCATAGTAGCCGAGAAGCGACAACCCGTGCGACTGATACCGCTCAACGTGGCCAAGTACTATGTACAACAAGGAGCTCGTGCTTAGCTCATACATCTCAAGCCAATGGAAGCGGAAGTGGCAGCAGCTAACTCCTCATTAGCATCATCAGCCTCATTGGCATCCACAAAGTTTGCGATGATACCCAAAGAGTTCACACCACTCATCTTGGAGTTTGCGAATGTCTTCCCCGGCGAACTCCTAAGAAACCTACCTCCTCAACGAGACATCGACCATCGCATCAAACTGAAGCCGGGCAACAGACCCATACTCCTAGGGACATATCGGATGAGCGATCACGAGCTGACCGAACTCAACGAGATGCTCAGCCAGGGGTTCATCCGCCCATCCACGTCAACATACGCTACAACACTATTGTTCGTGAAAAAAGATGGAGAGATGCGGATGTGCGTGGACTATTGGGCACTAAACGACGCAACCATCAAGAACCAGTATCATCTCCCCCAAGCCGACGAGCTTTTAGACCAACTACGAGGGGCTCAAAATTTCAACAAAATTGATTTGGACAGTGGATATCACCAGATACGCATGGCAGACGCCGACATCAAGAAGACGGCATCCTGAACCCGGTATGGGCACTTCGAGTTCACAGCATTACTGTTCAGACTTATGAATGCCCCAGCAACGAACATGGCGGCAATGAACAACATCTTTTGTCCATACCTCGACGATTTTGTCGTGGTGTACCTCGACGAAATCGTGGCGTACAGTCGCACCCCAGAGGAGCATGATGAACATCTTTGAAACGTTCTCGAAGTTTAAGTAAGAGAAAAACTTATCAGAAAACTCTCGAAGTTCGACTTCGGTCGCCGTTCAATCAAGTTTTTTGGTCACATCATCAACGATGGACAGATCACCACGGATAAGAAAAAATTGGCTGCAGTCGCTGATTGGCCGACGCCGACCAACGTTTGAGACATTCAAGGGTTCCTTGGCTTCAGCAATTATTACTGGCGTTTCCTACGGGATTACGCCCGGGTATGAGCACCTCTCTCCGACCTCTCTTAAAAAGAGAGTGAGTGGCGGTGGGGAGACAGCAAACACAAAGTGTTCATTGCTTTACGGAACGCTCTAACCTCGACGCAAGCCCTACGATTCCCCAATCCAACAGTCGACTACGTCATGGCTACAAACGCGTCAGACCGAGCCATCTTGACGGTCCTCTTGCAAGACCATGGCAACGACAAGCAACCGGTCGCATACATCTCTTCAAAGCTTCAAGGATCAGAACTCAACTACGCCATACACAAAAAAGAAATGCTGGTGGTCGTACATGCATTCAAGACGTGGCGGTGTTACCTGGAGTGCAGCCAATGCATCGTGCGCATCGACAACCATGCGTTGAAAAACATGAAGACGCAGCCGAACCTCAGTTGAGGTCAAACCAGATGGATGGAGTTCCTTAAATCCAGGTTCGGCTACGATATCAAGTACCGGCCAAGAAAAATCAACCCAGTGGACACACTCAGCCGTTGACCTGATGTAATGGCTGTGGTGGCGACGCTACAACTGCCATGAGACCCATATCCCGAGCGGTTATTCATGCGAGAAAACGACCAGCACGGCGGATACGACAAGGCAAAATTCTGGTACACACACCCTATTGGCGACGGCGATTCACTTGCTAGGTGGTCGTTTAACCGAACGACGAACTTCGTCGCATGTTGCCACGACACAGGAGTAGATGGGCACTTCAGAGAGGACAAGACGTTGAAGACGTTGGCAAAAGATTACTCGTGGGACAAGATGCAATCAGACGTGGCCAACTTCCGCAAATCCTATGACACATATCAGCAACAAAAATCCTGTCGCACGCGGCCACCTGGACTTTTGCAACCGCTCTCTATTCCGACGGAACCGTGGACAGATATTCCATGGAATTCGTCACGGGATGACCGCTCACACTCGAGGGATATGATGAAATCCTTGTGGTCATTGACGGGGTTTCCAAAATGTCCCATTTCACCCCAACAAAAACCACCATTACCATAGAAGGAACAGTGCGGTTGTTTCTAAACAATATCGTACGACTACACGGCATACCGAAAACCATCACCAGCAACAGTGACGGTCGATACACCAATTGTTTTTGGCGCGAACTGATGACCCGCTACAGTAGCATAACTCAACTTTCAATGGCGTTTCATCCTCAAACCGATGGCCAAACCGAGCAAACAAATTAGTCACTCAGATATCTTCTTGCAACACAGTACAGACCTCATGGGACGGATTGGGCACAAATACTCCCGACCGCCAAAATCACATACAATTCGACAGCTTCCACCGCAACAGGTAAAACTCCGTTTGAAGTGGTGTATGGGAAACGTCCCACCACATCAGAAGGACTACACAATCAAAGCAACATTCCCGCGGTCAACGTCCAACGCTGAGATTTCTCCACCATTTTGGAGGAAACACGGCACATCCTCGCGAAGACAGAAGTAGCAATGAAGCAAGTAGCTGACCAACATCGTAGCAACAACCTGTTCGGCCCTGGCGACAAAGTCCTCCTCAACTCGGCCAACATCAAACTTCGTGGAGCTGACTGTTTGAAGCTCAAACCCCCGTGGTTGCATGTCTCAAACTCCCCGACACTATGCAAGTTCATGCGTATATCCATGTCAGTAGACTCAAGAACTACCAAGAACCCAGAGAAAACTTCCCTGACAGGGATGTCCCTCCCCCTCATCCCGTTCAAGTGGAGGAGGACATAGAGTACGCCATTGAGGACATCCTTGGTCATCGACGACAAGGCAAAACGATAGAATATCTTGTCAAGTGGCACGGCTATGACGCCGCGCACAACAGCTGGGAACCCCACGATAACCTCCGAGACGTCGATCACCTAATCAACGGCTATTACTGTCGTCACTAGGTCACATTTGTATGCGCGACGGGACGTCGCGACTAAAAGGGGGAGAAGTGTTACATACCAGATGTACACAAGTCCCCAATCTTTCCGAGTTGGCATTTATGATATTACACAAGCAGCCCATCACGTCGCGGCAACAATGTTCACTTTGACGGTCGAGGACAAACCGGCCAACTGCCCTCGCCTCGAGCGAATCTTCCTCAACCTTTTGACAGCTGCGACTACTCTCACGAATCTACGACAGAAGTATCACGCCCTTTCGGTCAACTTCTAGACGCATCGAGACGGATATGGATTTACAAAAGATGCATCTCGTATCTTCACTGTTGATTCTTGAAGCCCCCCGATTTCTCGGCGGACCTCCTCAAATCCGACCATTCACGACGGGACTCCGCACGCGTCGCTCGACAATTGACCCAATGACCCTGAATATGCCTCATTCGTAACCCGACACTTGTATATATGTTCGATCATTTCGACACTTGTCATCGAAGTACACTTACCACATTTTATAATTTTTTCAAGTGTTGCAAATTCGAAGTCGTGTTCGGCCTAGCAACTTCTACCTCTTCACCATCTACGCTCCGTCCGGTAGAACACCATGCCTAAAGCAGCGGACTTGGGTATGCCGCTTTTCTTTTCTGGACGATGGAGAAGCGATCGCAAAATTTCAGTAGTCTGGGTATGGTCCTGAGTAGGTGCGGGCACTACAGTTCAAAATTGACACTGTGGGTACCTCGTCTATGGGTCAGATCAGGAATGCAAGGCAACCGAGCAAGGAAGGCAAGCACGCAGGGCAAGTTCTGCAGGCAGCAGCTCGTCACCTTCCCGGTGCTTGCAGATCAGTTCGACACCCCGCGCAGTCCCTCACCCTCCTGCTTGCGCTCCCGCTCTCACCATCCCTCTCCTGTACCCCCTTCCGCTCGCGTGCTGTAAGGTCATCGAGGGGTGGGGCCAGGTAGTTCGTTCTCTCTGAGCGCGAATGGCTGGGTGGAGCTCGTCCACGCAGCGCAGCCGATGGATGCTCACTGCGGATGAGCTGGTGGGTTGGCGCGTGGCTGCGCATGGGTGTTACGATGCATGGGTGTTCGGATGCACGGGTGTTCGGATGGATGGGTGTTAGGATGCATGGGTATGTTTGGATGCATTTGTGTTCGGGTTCGTATGTGTTTTCACAGCACAGCCTTTCACACGATGATTGGGTATCTGGCTTCGATGGGTGTGTAGATGCGTTGGTGGTGCACCGATCATTCGTGCACCCTTGAGCGTCTGTGTGCATTGGTGTGCGTGTTTGTGCGTTGGTGTGCGTTGGTGTGCGTTGGTGTGCGTTGTTGTGCGTTGTTGTGCCTTATTATGCGTTGTTGTGCGTTGGTGTGCGTTGGTGTGCGTGTTTGTGCGTTGTTGTGCGTTGGTGTGCGCTGGTGTGCGTTGGTGTGCGTTGATGTGCGTTGGTGTGCGTTGGTGCGCGTTGTTGTGTGTTGTTGTGCGTTGGCGTGCGTTGGTGTGCGTTGGTGCGCGTTGTTGTGTGTTGTTGTGCGTTGGCGTGCGTTGGTGTGCGTTGGTGCGCGTTGTTGTGTGTTGTTGTGCGTTGGCGTGCGTTGGTGTGCGTTGGTGCGCGTTGTTGTGTGTTGTTGTGCGTTGGCGTGCGTTGGTGTGCGTTGGTGCGCGTTGTTGTGTGTTGTTGTGCGTTGGCGTGCGTTGGTGTGCGTTGGTGCGCGTTGTTGTGTGTTGTTGTGCGTTGGCGTGCGTTGGTGTGCGTTGGTGCGCGTTGTTGTGTGTTGTTGTGCGTTGGCGTGCGTTGGTGTGCGTTGGTGCGCGTTGTTGTGTGTTGTTGTGCGTTGGCGTGCGTTGGTGTGCGTTGGTGCGCGTTGTTGTGTGTTGTTGTGCGTTGGCGTGCGTTGGTGTGCGTTGGTGCGCGTTGTTGTGTGTTGTTGTGCGTTGGCGTGCGTTGGTGTGCGTTGGTGCGCGTTGTTGTGTGTTGTTGTGCGTTGGCGTGCGTTGGTGTGCGTTGGTGCGCGTTGTTGTGTGTTGTTGTGCGTTGGCGTGCGTTGGTGTGCGTTGGTGCGCGTTGTTGTGTGTTGTTGTGCGTTGGCGTGCGTTGGTGTGCGTTGGTGCGCGTTGTTGTGTGTTGTTGTGCGTTGGCGTGCGTTGGTGTGCGTTGGTGCGCGTTGTTGTGTGTTGTTGTGCGTTGGCGTGCGTTGGTGTGCGTTGGTGCGCGTTGTTGTGTGTTGTTGTGCGTTGGCGTGCGTTGGTGTGCGTTGGTGCGCGTTGTTGTGTGTTGTTGTGCGTTGGCGTGCGTTGGTGTGCGTTGGTGCGCGTTGTTGTGTGTTGTTGTGCGTTGGCGTGCGTTGGTGTGCGTTGGTGCGCGTTGTTGTGTGTTGTTGTGCGTTGGCGTGCGTTGGTGTGCGTTGGTGCGCGTTGTTGTGTGTTGTTGTGCGTTGGCGTGCGTTGGTGTGCGTTGGTGCGCGTTGTTGTGTGTTGTTGTGCGTTGGCGTGCGTTGGTGTGCGTTGGTGCGCGTTGTTGTGTGTTGTTGTGCGTTGGCGTGCGTTGGTGTGCGTTGGTGTGCGCTGGTGTGCGTTGGTGTGCGTTGGTGTGCGATGGTGTGCATTGGTGTGCGTTGGTGTGCGTTGGTGTGCGTTGGTGCGTGTTGTTGTGTGTTGTTGTGCATTGGCGTGCGCTGGTGTGCATTGGTGTGCGTTGGTGTGCATTGGTGTGCATTGATGTACAAGGGTTTGCGTTGGTGTGCGGTGTTGTCCGTTTATGTACTTTGGTTTTCGCGTTTGTGTGCAGTGTTGTGTGCTGGTGTGCGTTGATTTGTGCATTGGTTTGCATAGGTGTTCACAGCAATGGGGTAAGGTCTGCTTCAATTACATGTATTTTGCTTTCAATGCTCGCATGACAAAAAAATCTGTTCTTCGGGCAAGGCATGCGCGTGCATGCCTTGCCCGAAGAACGGATTTTTTTTTGTAAAATCTCCATTCTTTGGGCTGCCTTGAAAACTTGAAGTGCCTCTAAAGAAAAGTGAAAAGAGGTGGGGCCGGCAACACTGGGTGTACGTTGGGATGCCTTGGTGTGTCCTGGTGTGCGTTGCGTTGGTATCCGTTGTTGTGCTTTGGTGTCCCTTGGTATGTCTTGATGTGTGCTGGTACGTTTTGGTGTGCGTTGGCATGTTTTGGTGTGTTCAGGTGTGTTTTGGTGTGCATTGGTGTGCATTGGAGTGCATTGGCGTGCATTGGTGTGCATTGGTGTAGATTGACGACCTGGGCTTGCCTTAGCACGTGTTGGCCTGCGTTTGTTCTGTGTTGGTGTCTGGTGGTGTGCAGCGGTGGGTGGCGTTGATGTAAGTTGATGTGGGTCGGTGTGCGTTGGTGTGCCTTGATGTGTGTCGGGGTGTTTTAGTGTTCGTTGGTTTGTGTTGGTGCGCCTTGGTGTGTATTGCTGTGCATTCGTCTGCGTATGTGTGTGCAGAAGCTTTTCTCGGTATGTTAGTGTGCGTCGATGTGCTTCGGTGTGCGTTGACTTGTGCTTGCGTGCTTTTTTTATGTGATGTGGTGCGTTTGTGTGGGTTGGTTTGCATTGATGTGCGTGTTCGTGTGCGGTGTTATGCTGTGTTGCGCAGTGGTGTGTGGTGTTGCGGGTTTGTGTGCGTTGGTTTGCGTTGGTGTGTGGTGTTGTGAGGTGATGCACTGTGGTGTGCTGTGCTGTGGGTTCGTCTGAGTGGTCTGCATTGGTGTGCATTGGTTTGCTTTGGTGTTCATTCGCGTGCGTTAGTGTGCACTGGTGTGCATGAATGTGAATTGGTGTGCATTGGTGTGCTTTGGTGTTCATTCGTGTGCGTTAGTGTGCACTGGTGTGCATGAATGTGAATTGGTGTGCATTGGATTGCAGTGGTGTGCGTTTGTGTGCATTAGTGCGTGCAGGTGGGTGGGTGGATAGATACATAGATGGATGGACGGATGGATGAATGGATGGATGGATGGATGGATGGATGGATGGATGGATGGATGGATGGATGGATGGATGGATGGATGGATGGATGGATGGATGGATGGATGGATGGATGGATGGACGGATGGATGGATGGA
>SZWC01003795.1:0-19902 GCA_023375785.1 Penium margaritaceum
GAGAGAGAGAGAGAGAGAGAGAGAGAGAGAGAGAGAGAGAGAGAGAGATTGTTACAATCTACGCTCCTTTGTTGTAGAAAAGACGAACAAGGAACAACTCATCTTCTCGGGAGCCCGATCACAAAACTTTGTCACAATGGGATCACCTGTTGGCGAACACAAAAAGAAAATCAAAAGCCATGGTAACCGTGCTCACATCATTGATGACGTCAGCATCAGTGCCGTTTCACTCTTGCCCAACTTCAACTAGGGTAGCACTGGGTTCAAACGAGTTACCTTGCGAAACGCTGGAGTTCGAACAAGGACCACGCGATCCACCCGATGAGGGAACCCATACCACCCCCAAGTGGCAGATGGTAATGATGCTGATGTCATCTCTGATGTGGCTGTACGACCACTCTCCACCGTGGCATTGTTCAGGAGCAGAAGGTGGTTGGCCTTGCGCACAAAGTGCGCCACATTTCCCTCCGAGTCCCCTAGGAAAAGGAGAAATGTGTGTCCGGGCCAGAACGCCACGGGGCCGCGCAGCTGGCGCAGCCATGACGAGCCTCGCTGAGCTGGCACCCACCAGGGCTTGTTCTCCTTGCGCAGCGCCACGTCAGCTGCCTTGAACTGTCGCCTGCTGCTGCATTGAATAGGGTACAGCGTGGCGTTGCTGCTGCCGCTGCCACTGCCACCACCAGCAGAGGCAGCAGCACCAGCACCAATCTTGGTCGCCTGCTCCACAGGCTGGGAGCTGTCAAACTTTCCCGCCCAAAACGTGCCACCTGGCAACCAGGATCTGCCAGCTGACAACGCCTCCTCGGTTGAGCCACCTTGCACAGGAGGTAGCATGACCACAGGTTCGGCGCAGTCGTCCCGCATGCGAATGAAAGATTTTCCATCGTGGCAGAGGAGGCGGTGGCGGCACAGGAACTGGCCGTCCTGGCAACAGAAGCGGTTGCGCACGTGGTAGCAGCTGCGCGCGCCTCTGCCCCTGGGCCGAATGTGGCGGCCGGGCTTGTGCTGTATGGGGGAGGGGCGCTCCCGTTCCAGCCTCACCGTCAGGAGGTCCTTCACTCTTTGGGGAGGGTATTGCCCATGGGCCTCCTCCTTCTCCTTGTAAGGCCCTTGCGATGAAGAGACAGCCTGGGAGACCGTCGGATTGGTGGAAGATGCAGTGGTCAAAGCTTGTGTGGGGTGGTTTGTGAGGATGAGGAGGAACAACGTTGAGAACAAGCGGGAGAGGGGTGAGGAGGAAGATGGAGGGGAGGAGGCGGAGGAGGAGGAGGAGGAGGAGGAGGAGAGGGAGGAGGGTGTTGAAGATACGGAGGAAAAGGAGTGCAGGTCTGCTGGTCTTGATTGGTCCATCCCTGAAGAGATATGGACAAGTTTTGTCATTCTCACTTCTCATGACCTGGCTTTCTGGACCATGGTGACACCATAGCGCCTTGCTTGGATGGATGACTTACGTCGCCCATTTTTTGGCTCCCGCCGTCGCGTTTGGACAGGCGCACGCGAGCCGTTGCCGGAAGGCGGGTGCAAGTGAAGTTGCTGCTTCAGGGGGTGAACCGACGCTTAGAAATTTATTTTCCCATTGTCGTAACCGACTGAGGTGGGGGGGCCACATCAGCACCGAAACAGCCCCGGAGTTGAACCCGCCCCCCGAAGTCTAGAAATCAGGGCAGAGCGTAGATATCAGGGTAAATCCACCACAGAGTGAATCAGGAAGTGAGATGAAGTTTGCATCATTCATTTTAAAGGATGAAATCTGGGATGAGGCATACAACAAATCATCTTCAATGTATTTGAGTTTTCCACGCGTGCATTTAGAGTCTTTCATAGGAGCAAGGTTTCATACAAGCCATGTATGTCTTTGGAATTATTTTGCAAAGGTGGAAATGATGTTAACAAAGGGAGAGGAGGATGGGTCTGCCTGGCATTCTTGTCGTATGAGATGGAACATTGTGGCACAAAAGATAAACCAGGCACCATTAGACACTACGGGTTTAAGGTGACCTCGAAGAGACTGCCGGAAAAAAGTTTTCAATTTTTTTCGGACAAGGTGTAAGCGACCACAAAGAAGAAATCAATGCTGAATTGTTTCCTCTTTCGGACATAAGGGGCATGTGTTCATTCCATTACAAAGAAAGCAGGTACACTTACCAACAGGTATGGAGCGGAATAGTATTTTGGCCTGCAAGCCTCTAGGGTGGAGACCAAGAGGGAGGAAGTAATGTTTTTCACGAATAGAACGCCAGTCATGTTAAGTATGGGGGAATTTTTCGGCCCAGTTTGTCTCACAAGATGGAACAGGGTTATGGCGCTCAAGGAGACGATGCTACACCTTAGTCAAGGGCAATGGTTGCTTTGAGAACAAAGATGGGATTGTAGGATGAACTAGTACGCCTATCATTCTCTCCTCTAGAGAGATGAAAATTGGGGTTAGAGTTTTTCTTAGGACATGTGATACCCTGACCCATGGGTGGGCGCAAAGAGTAAGGTGGATAGTGTCCATCTCTAGAGGTACAGCCGACGAGATGAACGGCGGGTAAAGTGGAAAAGAAATCTACTTGGTATGCGTACAAGGTCTTTAATGGCAAACTATGGAGTGTGGGAGTGTGCATGAGGGCATGAAGGTCCAAGAGCAAGAGTACGCCCCCAAGATAGGGGTATGGATTCCATGTGGGATTAAAGGGTGTGTTCTTGGGCCACTGACCAGGATTGGGTGGGTGCATGGTGATTCCCTTCGAGAGGAACCATTGCTCTTGTCCTTGTACTCCTGATGGTTTTCTTGTGTCTTTCAAGATGAATTTGTTGAAGGCAACATACTCTTCTGAGAGTTCCTCAAAGGCCGGTCGTGGAGGTTGTGCTATTAGATATGATGCTATAAAGTTCTTGAATGCCATGATCCATTAGTGTGCATGGTAGTGAATTCAAGTCATGGTATGGAGGGATGAGAGAGGAAGAGATGCCTTGTTTGAATTGTGAGAATAAGACTGTATGTTTCCATAGTGCTTCCCTGGGCTGAAGAAAGGACTATATCCATTTGGCGGCTTGTGCTTCAATTGGAGCAGTAGGCCACTAAGTCCCTAGTCCTCCTTTCAAGGTGGGGCAAACAATTGATGTTATGGGAGCCGCCGGTCAAGACGGTGATTACGTCATCATGCTGATGTCAAATGCATGTTTTGATGCTCCCATTGTATTCTACGTGGAAAACCGTGTATAATCGACCCAAGAACCGGGTCATTCGGTGCAGGGACGAGAAAGATACAGCCGTGCAAAGGTGGGAGGTGCACACCCAAAAAACAGGAGACGGACCGGTTCGACCTCGAGCACGGCGGAACGACTTTCTCGCCCACTGGAGCCAAAGCGCCCCTGGATGAACGCTTAGCCAATGAGGCAAGGTTCATTGGGGTCCATGGGCGCTTCGGGATGGCGGCTGGAGCTGCATTCGCAAGCAAGGGCGCTTCGGGCGGCCGTGACCTCCGCTGGCGGTGCTGTCAGCGGCCATCACGCGTAGAGCACTCAAACGGCCATAACTTAGCCGTTTCTTCACGGATTGAGGTGTTCTTTGATGCGTTGGAAAACTCGTGGCACGTAATACATGATGCATGTGTTATATGCATGAATGCACCTTGTTAGAGGGTTTGGGAGTACCGAGGAGCTTTTGGCTGACTCATAGGGGCTGGTACATAAGGACACCTAGGGGTTGTTCTAGGTATGCCAATCTTACCCAGAGACTCTGTACATTGCCTTGTACTGATCCATCAAGTCTAAAGGATTCATTCTTTGCCTAACTCTCCTTGTTCTCCAAGCATCGCCTTGCACATGTCCATTCGATCCTACAAGTCTTCCGCAGCGCACCTTGGTGCAAACGCCGCCGGGAGAGTCGCACGGCGGGAACCTCGGTCACTAGTAGCGATCTTACTGCTAGGAGAGGGTCATGCGACATTTCAAGGGTTGGCCCACACACCAAGGGGTCGAGGGTGGGAGTTTTATCCCAAGGGATCAGCGAGTGACCGTCACGCCGGGCGACCCTCGGCTCACATTTGGTATCAAAGCACGTGGACGTTCGCTCAGTCTTTGCACGGACCCAAGGGAGGCAGCAGATCTGCCACAACTGCGAATGGCCATAATTTTTTCGTCCCAACCGGAACCATGGCGGCAGCGGCATTTGACCAGGCTTTCCTCATGGAGGAAATCCGGCGTGCTCTTGACGAGCTCCGTCAAGAGAACCAACAGCTGCGCGCGGAGGTTGAAACGAGGTCTGTCGGCCAAGGGAGCATTGCGTTGGGGGGTGTTGCATTGGCCTCCGCACCTGCCTTTCGGCGGCCCAAGCCAAAGGAGCCGATGTTCTACACCGGCAAGGGCAGTGCGCGCGAGTGGCTCTTCACGGTGAACCAGTACTTTACGGCGTTGGACGTTCCCGTGGGAGAAGATGCCACAAGACTGGAGTATGCACCTACGCTACTCCGGGGAATGGCACTGCAGTGGTGGTCGGCATTGTGCCGGCGGAACGCTGCTGGGTTGCCGGACGGGCTGGGGGCCGGGGCACGGCTCTAGCCATTGGTGAGTCTACCGCTGGGACGGGATGTGCAGTTCGGTGCGCGGGCATTGATGGAGAAGCCACAGACGTGGGAGCAGTTCGAGACGATGCTCCAGGCGCGTTTTGACCTCCTCAATGGCAGCCTGGTCGCACAGGACAAGATCAAGTACTTCAAGCAAGGCGGATCGGTCCAGGACTACACTACACGCTTCATGGCCTTGGCGGCGCAGATTGACGACCTCTCGGACGCGGAGGCGTATGACTGCTACCATGAAGGCCTGAAGCCGCATGTCCAACGTGAACTCGCGGTGCTCGGGTTGCGAACCTTTGCGGAGTTGGTCTCGGCGGCGGAGCGCATCGACGCGGTAAGCTACAATGCACGCCGGACCAGCTATGCAACACAACCACGGGTGGAGCAGCCGGGTCAGGCTGTGTCCATGGAGGTGGATGCAATCCAAGCCGGGCAGCGCGGTGCGGGCGGGCAACAGGGACCGAGAGGCAAGTGTTGGATTTGTGGTGAGGAGGGTCATCGCAAGCGGGATTGCCCCAAGCGCAAGGCACAGCAGGGAAACGGGCAGCAGCAGTGAGGAGGGGACGACCTATTGCTGCAAGTCTTTCGTTTGCAAAGGATAGCGCCAGCCCTGAAAGGCTTCTGCCGATTAAGGAGCTGCCTCAACTGGTGTTGCGGAATGAAGGTGAGACCCGGCAGTTTCCAGGGATCATCTTGGAGCTGGTTCTTGAGATTCCGGAGGGGAGTTTCAAGGGTCGGAGGAAGCTACGTGGGCTGCTAGACGGCGGTGCGAGCCATAGCTTCTTCAACCACAGGTTGGCGACGGGGTAGGGGCTCGTACGGCAGCCGGGGATGTCGGCCAAGGCGCGGCAGGTGTCTGGAGTGGTGGAGTGCGGCAGGCCTCTTGTCAGGCACAAGATCCATATGGGTGAGTTGGTGTGCAACATGGAGTTCCACTCTTGCCCTATGGATGATTACGATTGCTTGATCGGCCGGGATTGGTTGCACGCCTGGAATCCGGAGGTGGATTGGAGGTGCAACCGGGTGGTCGTGAAGGCGGGGAAAAAATCTCACTTTGCCTTTGTGGCGGGGTGAGGGGAAGGAGTCGGAAGTGGCGGAAGCAGGGAAGCAGCTGCGCGTCATCAACTTGCAGCAGCTGAAGCTGTGCGAGCGCAAGGGTGACCAGGTTTACTTGGCATGGGTGCATTTACAACAAGCAGCACAGCAGCAGATTGCAGCGGTTGAAGCAGCGGAGGGGCAACCGGTGGAAGTTGCAGGAGCTCCAGAGTTGCCTCCTGGTGTTGGGGAGGTGCTCAAGGAGTTCGAGGACGTTTTTCCGGAGCAGCTACCGAAGGGGCTGCCGCCGCGACGCGACATTGACCACAAAATTGAGGTGGTGCCAGGGTCGTCACCAACGGTACGGTCTTACAACCGCATGAGCCACGCGGAGCTTGCGGAGCTCAGAAAACAGTTGGGGGAGTTGGTGGACCAAGGCTTCATTCGACCGTCAGTGTCTCCATACGTGGCGTCGGTGTTGTTCGTCAAGAAGAAGTCGGGAGAGCTGCGGATGTGCCTGGACTACCGGGCGCTCAACAACATCACGGTGAAGAACCGCTACCCATTGCCACGGGCCGAGGAATTGTTTGACCAGCTACGAGGCGCGCGTGTCTTCAGCAAACTGGACCTTTGGTCAGGGTACCACCAAATCTGCATCGCGGAGGAGGATGTAGAAAAAACCGCGTTTCGGACGCGCTATGGACTCTTCGAGTATCTGGTGATGCCTTTTAGACTAGCAAACGCTCCAGCTACGTTCATGGCACTGATGAACCGGGTATTCCATCCCTACTTGGACCAGTTCGTTGTCGTCTTCCTCGACGACATCCTTGTCTACTCGCGGACGATGGAGGAGTACCAAGAGCACCTGCGGACGGTGATGGAAGTGCTGAGAAAGGAGCGGCTGTTTGCCAAGCTCAGCAAGTGTGAATTCGCCAAGTAGGAGGTGGAGTTCCTCAGGCACATTGTCAGCGGGAGGGGGATCCGCATGGACCCAAAAAAGGTGGAAGCAGTGAAGGAGTGGCCAGACCCGGCGTGCGTGCGTGACATCCAGGTTTTTCTGGGTTTTACAAACTACTACCGGAGGTTCATCCGGGGACACGCGGCAATGGGAGCACCCTTGACAGACTTGCTCAAGAAGGGGTGCCAATGAGAGTGGGTGGACCGTGCGGCCGATGCATTGTCGGCGTTTCAAGTAACACCCCCACGTCTTCAACATGTGCATGAATGTGAGAATTTCATTTTGTGTACCCTAAAGTTGAGTTATGGCTTGTGTAGTTCTTGTGATATGTTCGCGATAGGTTGTTATCTACTGAATTGTCTTGGTAGAGAACGGCTCCAATTGCTCGATCAGATGATTTGGTGGCCTTGAGGTTTTCCACCATTAATTCCACCAATCAATGGGTTGGCGCCGAGGTCAGAGCATTTCTTAAAGAGTTTAACACTTCTTGTTTGCTCTATCCAATTGCACTCGGTGGTTTTACGAGTGAAATCGCAGAGAGGAACTAACACCCGGGGTAGTCCTTACGAATTGACGTAGTTGTTACAGAATCCAAAAATCACTTGAACGTCTCAAAGGTATGTCAATGTTGGCCCATTAGCGACTGCCTCCACTTTCTTCGGTTCCATGGTGATCTGTCCACCACCAATGGTGTGGCCCAAAACCTCGATCGAACGGCAACAGAAGTCACACTTCGAGATTCATCTATAGAACATCTCTTTGTATAATCTCAATAAAATTTCAGAGATATCCATTATGCTCCTATGGGATACAAATGAATACTAGGATGGAATCGAGATGAACGAGGAAAAATGGAGGTACGGCTAAAACATGTTTATCACCGCCATGAATGTTGCAGGAATATTTGTGAGTTCGAACGGCACAACTGTGAACTCCAAGAGGCCGTGGTGCGGAATGCCATCTTTTTTATGTCCTTACCAGATATGTGAATTTGATGATAGTCGCTGCATAAGTCAATTCGGTTAAAAATTCTGGCCCCGTAGAGTTGGTAAAAAAGTTCATATACTCGCGAAAGAGGGTAGCGGTTCTTCATGCTGATGTATTTTATCGCTCGGAAGTCCACACACATCTTCATTTCACTGGTTTTTTTGGAAGATGACGTGGATGGCTTGATGAACCCCTGATCGAGCATCTCGTCTAGCTGCTTTTTTAGATTGGTGAACTCGTGTTCACTCATCCGATGGGTCCCTTTCATCAGTGGTCTATTACTAAACTTTAGGTCCATCTAGTGGTCTATCCCTCATTGTGGAGGTACCCTTTGGGGCAGTTTGTCAGGAAAAACCCATTTGGTCTCCTCGACAAGCGGTACAAACTCCTCCGGAATGGCTACAAACTTGTTAGGTGTTCAACCCGATGTGGTCGCCTCTGCTGCTATAATTTCTTTTGATTCCCCTCTCTCCACATGGAATTGCCTCGCTTGTGCTCTACATCACAGGTGTTCGTTGGCCACGTTGAATGATATCGGATTCCATTTTGTGATTGCTCTAACTTCTTTTGTTCCTTCTAGCTCTGTTGCTTCCTGCCAGTGCATTGTGGGCCGATTGACCAGGGACATTTGTCCTTTTCTGCAGTTAATGCTGACGTAGACTTATCCACTGCTCCTGTCTACCTATGTATTGTGTCGGAATAAGAAAACTCGCTCAAGGATGATTTGTGGTTGATCATTGGGCAGATTCTCTTGAGTGTTATGTCGTGCAGATCTCTTATTTGCAGTCGAAGAGGTTAGCAAAGTCAACGGATCTGGAATTGTTGGTTGACGGGTGTTGAGGCTCACAAATCCTGGCAGCTTTTGATACAAGTCTTTGTGGATGCAGCTTGTCGGCCAGTGCCTCCCATCGTGCGAGGTGTCGACCTGGCTCGAGGGATCCGCCACTAGTTTGGCCGTCAGGGACATCATTGCTGTGCCATTTGCTGCAAAAGTTGACACTGCCTCCTAGTTCACCAAGAGAGTGTCGATCATCACGTACTGCTGGTCCTCCATCGCCAGAGTCTTCGCCGGTTACTGTTGCTTGTCGTCGATTGCGATTGCTCCTTTCATTAGTTGTCATCATGAGGTGTCTGAACCTCCAAGTGGTGGAGATGAGTTGGAGATTCTTGCGAGGTTGTTGCCTCATAATGAATGCATCGGCTACCTCTCCAATGCCATTTTTCTTTGATACCAAGTGTTGTGGTCAGCAGAATGTGGATGGTTCACATGGATGAGGTACGGAGTGGAAGACGATTCGAGGAAGTGGGGAACTTGGATATTTTGTATGCAGCCGTAAGTGTCCTTCAATGTCAAGCTTTCATCATGTCGAGTGTATGTCTACAATGACAAGAATCACAGTTAAGAATATGTTGGGTCCTTTGCGCTCGAGCCAAGCGGTGTGTTCGATCTTACGTCGTGATTCGTCGCTTCAAAAAACTCTGCCGATGAGTCGCTGGGTTTTGAGAATATCAAGGCACGGTTTTACACCAGTCCAACACTATCGAGAAGTCGACCAGATTGAATCAAAACATCGATACATTTCGCGATACTTCTGTCAATCCTTTTGGAAAGTGCAAGTGTCTGAAACAATAAATCATTGTTTCAAGATTGTTCCAAAACTTCAAATCTTTACAAAGAATATAAATTTTCTGACTAGATCCAACTTCAGTTTACGTGGCAAATGATCCAAGGTCTTAAAGATGTTTTGTTTTTCAAGTGATGGAATCAAGTCTTATACCTGTGATGCGGACATCATTAGAAAACACTGACTACAATTCAGTTTAAATGAAAAAATCAATACATTTTTGGTCTTACATTGCTTTCAAAACTCAATGGAGTATGAACAATTTTGCTCAGCGTATCACACCAAATGGCCCGGTCCTTCCCCTGAAACGGTAGGTGTGACAGGAAGTGACAGTATTCCAATGTTGATACCTGTCATGAAAATCAATACAAAGTTGGGTCCACTTCAAGAGAAAATGCGCAAAAAGCAATAAAACCATTGGGGCCGATTCATTTTTACCCATCTTCGAAGGAATCATTGCGTAGGTTCTAACACTAAACTAACATAATGAACACTCTTCAGGGAAAGAGAATCTGGAGGTCAACTATTCTCTAGGGGATTCCATGCCTTCTTCAATTTGTTGAACGGTTGTGCTCTGTGCCCAACGTTACAAGCATCCGGTGGCCACTTTACACAACATGACTCCGATACCCATTTTGTACATCGGCGAGGCCATCACCTGACTACCGTGAATTATGCAAATTAGACCCCTGTTTGAAGAACATTCTTTGCTACATTACGTGGCCGGTACGTGGCATGGGACGCACGGAGCAACAGACAACCACTGAACAGCTCTGTTCTGATGTCCATTTGTTTCATTGAAACGACCATGTACCATGTTTCCATTTTTTTGATACCTTTATCCACGGTTTTCACGACCAATGGTAGTCCGGTCAATACGTCGGTTGTCGCACGTCACTTGCGCTTTGTGATTAGCATTAGATGCACATTCCAATCCATACAAGAATTTCTTGGGCATGGTTTTCACTTTGAATCCTAACCTCCAGGATGAACATGTTCAATGTTCAAAGCGGTCTTATGTGCCATTTTGCAATGTGAATGGTCATTGGCTTGCGTACTTCAAATTTCACTCTGCTTAACTTCAGTTTGTTCACCCTACGATTACCATCCAGCTAATATTTACCCACCCCTACATGTTGGCATGACATGGCCTGTTATGGATGGATGAACATGCTGGAAGATCACAAATGGGGTACTTCTTACATGGACCCTATGGAGATACACCGGATGTGGGTCGCACTGAAGGAGGAATGGACCACTATGTGGCAAACAACAAGGAGTTGGGCTATGAGGAGCCACCAACGCCCAGATCTCCAGTGGCCCCTAAACTGATGGCATGGAACTTGGATCTGGTACGAGCCAACAAGTCCGTAGTTCCTTGCACTCTTTATGCTTGCACGTCCTCAAACTTCCTCTCCATGCGCCATACGTACCTGGTGTACATACATAAGGCCGTTGGACGACGTCTGTCCCTTTCTACGCAGGTTCACGTGACTAACATCTCTCTCCCCATAGTGGTTCAACAATTGGACAATGGTTATGGATGAACGTCATATTGGTTTGCCGAATGGACATCATCAGGGTCCACCAAACGGGTTCGTCGACGAACATACAGATGGCATCCCATGGACTAACAATGGTTTGGGTGTATGCCAGGATGAAGTTAGGGCACGGGGAGGCGCACAAACCAATCCCATGCCACCAACTATCACTCCTCGTCAGGTGAGGGAGACATGGACTAGGATAAGGGTCGTTGGGACTTGTGGATGACAACCGAGGGCATTCCCATTTAGGTAAAATACCCATGCCATTAGTGTTCTGTCGTCATGAGTGCACGTTTGTTGCAGCAAACCGACATAGCGTGGTGGGTCCTCCCATGATCATGATTTCAGGTGTGACTCAGTGTTGCCACCGGTCTTGTGTCTCTACAGAGGAGCTTAGCGCAGGATGCCTCGTCGCTCTGATATCATGAGAAACTGCTTGAAACCTTCCTAGTTTTGTTCTTGCTCATGTGGCAACGCTGTCCAGTCAGCAGACGTACTAGTATGCAAAGGAGGTGTAAGAGTAGCAAGGGTTTGTCTAGGAGAGATGCACACCCTCATAAGATACAAAAAGGGTTCCGCGGGTGCATGCACAAGCGCAGGGCAGGCGAAATGCACAAGCGTAGAAGTAGTGGAAGCTACAGGTGTGGACGTAGACTGATTTGCTGGGGATGTTGTAAGGTCAGAGGCAAGCTTAGGAGTAGGAGAAGTCGCAAGTGCAGAGTAAGGCGTAGGCGCAGGAGAAGCCGAAGAGACCACACCGGTGTCAGCTGTAGGTGTGGTCGCTGGGATGGAAGAGGTCACTGATCTCACTGCAATAACGAAAGTATCGTGATCGGCCGACGATTGAGTGACTGGTGAGGAGGCTTGCACGGACCAATCCACTGACCTAGAACACATCTTGAAAAGTGTATGCCACGTAGAAAACAAAAATTCCTATGAGTAACGTTTGCCCCTTGTCAATTGGGTACATGATGATAATGGAACAAGTTCAAGCTAGAACCAACCGGGACATTGTAGCACCATCGACCATTGCATCATCATGGCCTAGATGAGTGTGCATGTGGCGAAAGCAAGAGGTTACGAAGAATTTCCAATTTCTAAACACAAGATCACAACCAACCAGTTTTTTGTCATCCTCTTATACGCTAGCCTACTTGTCTACCCACTATCGTAGTGTCTCCTACATTTTGACTAAAATAATTACTTTCCTTTGACTATTCCAACACACAATTAATTATGTTGTAATGGACGAATCACTCTAGAAGTCACCAAATCCTTGAATTTCCACACATAGTTTCATGTTCCGTGCGTATTCTCATAAGGACTGCTCGCAGAACGTGAAGGGTGCGGATGGTAAACGCTGGAAATCACTGCTGGCAACAATTTCCCAGCTCGCTGCTGGTTGGTGGAGGCCAACGCTGGAACCTCGATGTTTGCACGTGTCAGAGGAATTTTTTTGAAATCCGAAAACGAGCGTGAAGTCTGGCATGCGCATGCGCATTTTTGGCAGCCCAGACATCAAAACAAGTGCCACGCCTGTCTCGTTTTTCATGCCCATTTGGCTGAAAAATGAGACAGGCAACGAGGACATCGCATGGTGCATCAACCCACCAGCCTGAGCAAAATCGCTCCCCACCAACGCATGTCCAGCGACTTCTCACTCGCTCGCTGGACCAGCATTGGAAAGGGCCGGATTGCCCACTGCTCCCTCGACGGAAGGAAAAGCCGGCAAACGCCCGCCGTTCTTGCTCGCTAGACGCATCCCCAGGAACGGTAGCCAAACCCTAACCCAAACCCCATCCCATGGCATCACCAGAGGCAACAGCGGCAAGAGGTAGAAAACCATTTTCTGTTCCTCGTGCCATTGCCTCAGTACCAACGACCATCTCAACTGCTTATTCCCATCAGGCAAGCAACAGTCAGGGAAGTCTTGTGGCTGCTGGGGCTAGTGGTCCCCTTTCCCCATCCCCACAGTCCCAACTTAAGGTTAGTAAGCGCGTGTACAAGCTGAGGCAACAGCCAGCAAAGGCTAAGAGGCCACTTGAGGAACTTAACAACAATGGGGCTAGACTCTCATCAACAAGGCCAACTACAGTCAAGAGAAGGACGGATGTGGGCCGGGCAAACAAGAGATTAAGGAGATTAAGGATGGAGCTTGCCGCTAGACACTCACGTACTCCTAGACGGCCTTGCCGAGCTGCCGGCAAAGACGCGCTCCGCTGCGGGGTGGTCTCCCGTGGAATGGGTCTCCATTGTGCTCAACTTCAACGAGAAGTTGAGGGTTGCAAGAGAGGCAACTAAGAAACCCCCGTTCACGTACAACGTACAACAAGTCAAGAACCATGTAGTCGGCATCAAGGGAGGCTATCAAAAAATGTGTCAAGCTAAGAACCTCAGTGGGACGGGATGGAAGGACGGTGTGCTGGTCCTCGACCAGGAGCGTTGGGCCGAGTTTTGAACCGTATGCGCAAATGGACACCCCGGATTTTCAGAGAGAAAAATGTTTGGTTTGAGTAGTGTTATGTGGTGTGTCCGCAAGTCATGGCGGTCGGTGGTAAGGCACGTAACGCAAGAGGTGGAGCGGAAAGAGCCGCTCCATAGGACAAGCCTGCCACTTCACGAAATGGCGAGGCAATGCAGCTTATTGTGCGTGGACCACGGGAGGTGGGGAACATTCTGCCGAAGGAGTTACTTGGTTTGGAAGGCAACACGGTCAGGATCGAAGATTTGAACAAGGAGGTTGACAAAGTGGATGACGACGACGGAGGGATATGGGGTGACGACGAGGCGACGTGGCGGGGGTAGTACCACGAGGCGTACAAGAAGGGGCACCTTGAGGAGTTGTTGGCACCGGAGCCCTCAAACCTCCTCCAAGAAGGTTTCAGGTGCGCTAGCTAGATGCCAGCAGTTATGGGTCTTCTCATGGCGGGTGGTGTAGCGGCAGCCAGTGGTGCGGTGGGTGGTGTGGCGGCAGCCGGTGGTGCGGCGGGTGGTGCGGCAACAGCGGCAGGTGGTGCAACGGCAGTCAGTGGTGCGACGGCTGCAGGTGGTGTGCCGATTGTAGGTGGTGTGGCGGCAGTTGGTGGTGATGCACATGTTGGGGGTGTGGCGGCAGATGTTGGTGATGCGGCGGTTGGTGGTGTGGAAGTTGGTGATGCAGCAGTTTGTGGTGATGCGATGATTGGTGGTGATGCAGTTGGTGGTGATGCGGTTGGTGGTGATGCGGCACCAGGGGGTGGTGCGGCGGCTGGAGCGGCAGGTAGTGCTGCGGCGGCCGGGGGTGGTGTTGCGGTGGCCGGGGGTGGTGCAGCGGCTGGAGGCGGTGCGGCTGGACATGCACGGCAGGCGAGTGGTGGGGTTAGGTTTGCGGCGGCTGCAAGTGGTGGTGATGGGGGTGCCTCTAGGGCAGGAGGGATGGGATACAACCATAGGGTGTGCCAAGTCCTCGAAGAGGGTATGGGTGTCGCCTTGGGTCATGGCCGGTCTGGCTTAAGTGCTGGTCGAAGCCTTGCACAGGCTGCATTCAAGTTAGCAAGCAGCATAGACCGTATGGAAGGACTAGACCCTGGGCGTTGGATGGTGAGGGCCCGCGAGATCATTACAAGGCTCAATGTGACCCCAGACAAGAAGGCAGAAATCATGCAGCTCATCAATAAGGACCCACGGAGTGCTGAGTGGTTCTGTAGGGCTGACATCCACACGTAAGAGATGTGGGCGGGTTAAAGGTAGTTACATCGTCAAGTTGCTTCATATCACACCAAACCATCTTATTAACATGCTGTCGTCCTTTGCCAACTTGTTTGAATTTTCCTGCATTGTCATTATGACATTTTTGCATCGTCATTCCCACATGAAAATCTTCAAATTGTAACATCTAGTGTGTGTTGCTATGTGTATCTTCATTGCAGGGCTCTTGACAGGATGGACATAGCTGTACAGAGCGACGACTGCAAGCCTTTCTTGAATGCACGTTTCCTTGATTATAGGTTTCTTACTTGCATCTAGGTCCTAGTTGAGCAAGGCGTAGGTGGTTGACATCAGCTTTCTTAGCATAGTTTGTGCATGTGAAACTTACCCGGTACATGTTGCATGTGTGCCCACGTCATGAATGTTACACAGGTCATATGGCATGATTCTTTTCATGTGTGAATGAGAATAGTTGGTACATTGTACTTCATGGCATGCAAATAATTGCAACTTGAAGGTAAACGGCAACATAACATGATGTTTAAAATATGGACGCTACAATGGTTTGTACTCGGTAACATGGGAATGAATTACACGCCACGAGCCTCACTCTCAGTCACATATGCAAGATACATCTGCCTAGCTAATCTATCCGGAAAAGCTCTAGCATCAGCAGGAGCATCATCATTTGCCATGTCAACACCTCGGGGAAGCCACTCCCGAACTGCATCCATGTTCAATCTGAAGTTGTCCATGTATCTACCCTCTTCTGAACTTGCAAGGATGACTATGTTGTGCAAGACACAACATGCGATGACAATGTCCGCTTGTGCGTCAAGAAGGTACCCCTCCATGTCCGCGTGAATCTTGAATTTCTGCTTCAATTGCCCGATGACTCGCTCGACCGTCATCTGAAGAGAGGAGTGACGCATGTTGAATAGCTCGTGAGGAGATTCCGGAGTTTTCGCCTCGCCATTCATGGGGTCCTCCCTAATATGATAGCGCATGCCGCGATATGGAGTGAGGAGTTGTACGGAACGAGGATATCCTGCGTCGGAAATGAGGAACTTTCCTGGAGTTACTTCAAAACCCTCTGTACATGCGTGCCTATACACACGTGCATTGTGTGTACTCCTTCCCACCTCGCGTGCACCCACGCAATCGTCTCATTGAAGTTAACTTCGATGAACACGTTCTGGGTTTTTTGGCCCTTCCTGTTCCAATACGGTCCTTGAAGTTCCTCAAGGACCTAGGCTGGAATGTGAGTGCCGTCGATTCCTGAGAGTTTTCCCAGGTACACCATCACCAGGGGACAGGCGAATGACAGTCGGTGCAATCTCTAGAACTCGTCACATCACTCTACCGAAGTGCCTACCCACGGTCTCTTTTAAGTGTTGAAAAGTCTCCGTCAAGCGTCTCTGACCCTTCCCACCAATCATCTGGCAGAGGAACATGGCTACGGACTCCTCGATGCCGACATGCCTTGTCGGCTCAAGTCCAGCTACCTCCAGCACTTGTACCAGTTCATCAAATCGCCATGGATCGAGGCCCAAAATGTCGTAGACGCACAGCGCACTTGCTTTGTGCGACAAGAGCTCCTCCACGAACTCACTGCCTTGTAGGGGGCAGATGAGGTAGGTGCGTTTGCTGTATGGAAATGCTCCATACATGCAGATAAATGTGCTGAGTGCCAACAACTGTTGTAGAAATTGTTGAGGCAGAACTTCGCCATGATCATCAGCCGGATCCATCAGTGATTGTTTCTGGGACCTGAGAACAGTTAAGGTGTCACCAACCAAGTCCCAAAAGAAGGGATGGAGAGAAGTTGGGGAAGTGGATGGGAAGAGAAGAAAGAGATGGTGGAAAAGAAATGGCTGAAGCGCATGCTCTTGCATTTAAACGAGGTTACGTGAATGGTGAAAAATGCAGGGAAAAAAAAACGCAAGTCCTCAACAGCAAATCTCAGCGGATCCCAGCGGAATGGAATCAGAAGCTGTCCAGCAGCTTCCGATTCCGCTGGAAATCGCCGCTAGCGGCAATTTCCAGCGTTTACCAGCCGCACCCAAAACATCCACGTTCCTCGTGCAATCCCTCAGGGCCAGTACACCGGTGTGAAAGCCTTCAAGCATTGGAACGCCGTCCGATTTATGGAGCCTCTTCCGGACGGCACGCTTTGCCGTCTGGAAGCAAGCTGTGAGCTTGCTTCGTAGCACCCCCGTGCAACTTTGGTCTTAGGCAAAGTGTTGATGCACCTGAGATGTTTACATGATGTTTGCATCTAGATGAAGAGGCGATTCGCTACAGTACTGAGATTTTCCTTATTTCATAAACCTCGCAAACATACGTCTTGGCACATACGATGACCTATCCATAGGATTACCGGGAACAAGGATAACAGGCTCGCCAGACTAGACGTCGATGGCTCATGAATCTTGCCAACTCTTGCGGGCTTTCTTACCCTTTCCGTCGCGGTTTCCGAGAACGTAGTAGTTTTCTATATCACTCCCCTCACTGACGAAGAAAATGTGCAATGTGTCGTTCGCTCGTTCGAAATTCGAGCAACGACCATTCGAACAGAATTTATCCATTTTTAAGAAAAGTTTTGAACTCCCACATCGTGATGCTCCTTTCTCAAAACACGCTTTCTTGTGATGCACGGTTTTCACATCACAGGGCAAATCCTCGTCGATCTATGGAAAATTCGCAAATATCACGGATCCCGCTGAAGATGTCTAGGCGATGGAAATCGTTTCCGGCCAGAAAAATCTATCTGAAGCCGGCGAAGCATGGACGTCAGGCAAATTTGCCACACTCGCCTGTTCGGTAGCAAAGGTTACAACAAAACAGCCTCCATCACCATCTAGATGCTCGCCCCTCAAAGACATCAACACGGTGCATTAGGTTTTTGAACTTTGAAGACTTGACAACCGAACTTCTGGGGACACATCAAGGGTTGAGGCTGGTTGCCGTTGAAATGGAGAGTTGGTTGGAATTTCCCAACTCGCGGCTGCTTGGTTGGTTTGGATGGTGGAAACATCGATTTTTGCACGTGAAAAGACATTTTTAACGATTTTTGTCAGCATTTTCTCCAAAATCCTGCCGGAAGCCACTGTCAAAGCTTTGTGTACATGAGTCATGTGAACGTCCAAACATGTGCCTCGGTGGAAAGGATCCTTTGTGTCGTCGTATCCGTTCCATCGTGGCCCAATTGAATGGGTAGACATCCCCATGCCACTTCCCTTGCTCTGAGCATGGCCAGAGAGTGACCATGCTCGGCACAGGCATTCCAACTTCGCCGACGGAAGCGAGCTCTCGGTCGAACTGAGGAACTGGCCGCAGGTGGGAATGGGTGAGCGGCTTTTCACCTAGCTCATCCACCCACAGAGATTAGGACCCTCGGTGTCTTCTACGCCCTACACATCGTTAGGCAGCTGTAAACGTGACGGATGTGCATGGATGAGCGCTATGGTTTCACCCATATCCACTCGCATTCTCTTATGCCCATCCGTGATGGGAAGCTGGCCGTCCTTTTTTTCGTTAGTGTGTGGTGCCAATGGTGCACGCCGGTTGTGCCAGATCGTGAAAGAAAAGCATGCGGTGAGAAACAAATAAGGCAACGAACCTCGCTTGCCAATCGTATATTGAACCAGTGATGGTCAAAACAATCATGGGTGAAATAGCTCTGATACCCATAAAACGCAAAGTGTGACTCTGATCCGCCCGGTAGCGGAAAAAAAAACTCAAAATCCAAGTCGAAACTCATGCTCGCTCGCGGCATGCGTCGACGGGCGAGCATGAAAAAAACTGCATGCGATCATCGCTCCCTTGCGATCGAGCAAAAACACCCTTCTTTCGTTTTGGATAATTTCTTATAAACACAAACCTATTCTTTTAACGCACAAACAACAATCAAACCCTACCTTGAATTACATTCGGGGTTCTAGGGTTTTATCTTTGCGCGGGCTCCTGCTGGGCCCCGCGGTAGCGGGGCCCAACAGGTTCCCTTTTAACGCATGGGGAGTCTCGAACTCCCCTCAAACTCTAAACAAACCTCCCCCCGATAGTATCACAAACCCTTCAACGAAGGGTTTTGTGATAGTAGCGGAGGGCACCGCATGCCATGTGTCGTCAGCGCATGACATGCGGTCTCGCCATGCAGTTTTGTCTGTTTTCTTTGTTACTGGCGTGGCAGTAGCGGTGGCTGATGAGTAGTTAGGTTGTTTTTCGCCAGACGACGGGCGAATCAGTTTTATATTTCTAATATTCGGGTATCTCGTATAGTAACCCAATAATAATAATAATAACAATAATAATAATAATATTATTATTAATAATAATAATAATAATGTAACGCACGAAAACCACCCAACCACAAAACTCGACCGAGAGGAAGAAGGTACGTAGCAGCACCCGATTTAGTTGGAATCGTGGGTTGAGTTCGTTCAACCCACAGTTCCAACCGCAACCAGCCTCACCCAAGGAGATTCAGGGCAGTTCGACCAAAACAGGACACCAAAATAACACTAGTAGCCTCGGACAAACTGGTCCAAAATCATATGGCCCTAAATTACAGTTGCATGTAACTATCACTTCTATGGGTTCTAGAAAGTAGGCGAGTATAAAAGATGTACAGTACTTGATGCTGTGAGTGGATTTGAGACGCTAGCAGATTAACAAGCACATTGGCATTGCGCGAGTCCAGAAAAAACCGGAAGATGTGGAAAAGATTAAAAGAAGTACCTTAGCTGCCTGCCCATATTAGAAAGACAAGCAATGAAGCACACGAGGGGGGGGAGGAGGGAAATGAGAGTCATTTGCAATCATCCTTTGAAAGTATGCATCGGAAGTTCGACTTGTACCGAGGTGTCCGAATGAATGAGACACGACACACGTTGTCTGTGTCCGACTCCAACTCAATGCACAACGACCGATACATCATCCCAAGATGCTCTTCAACGTCCTCTGCAACCCCCCTCCCTAAAATCGACACTCTCCTTGCCAGATTGAGGAGCATGGCAAGGGAAGATAGGTCTTCCCTCTCCAGTTCGACGGGCCGCCGATGTGTGAAATACCCGTGGCACGCGCTCTGTTGTTGGCACTTTTGTCGTCCGAGGTGTGCAAACCGATGGTCGCTCTCCAGCAAACGGCCGGCATGGCATTGGTGCTGAATGTAGGCGACACCTGATGTCATGGCAATGCCTTCGTAGATCATGTGCTGCACCTGCGGATTGAGCAAAAGCCATAGGATGGGAAGTGAACGGTGGGAAAACATCTACAGAGAGTGGACAGAGAGAGCAAAGAAGTTCAATGCTGGTGGGACAGCCACCGACCTCGTCACATGTTTTGCGTTTCAGCTGCAGTGTGACAGCCACCCATTCAACAAAACACAGGCCACAAACAAGAGATGCACCAACAACTTAGGTGCTCCCAGGACCAAAGAGATGTAGCAAACACGACACAACCTTCGGCCATTGCTTTCCGAAGGCTGAGCAGGAAGGAGGGAGGGG
>SZWC01003795.1:36699-53738 GCA_023375785.1 Penium margaritaceum
AGGAGGAGGAGGAGGAGGAGGATGAGGAGGAGGAGGAGGAGGAAGCGGAGGATAGGAAGCGTTTCGAGGAGAGGGAGGAAGAGGAGAGGGAGGAGTGCATGAAGTCTGTTGGCCTTGATTGATCCATCCCAAAAAGACAATGCTCCTTCACTTCAGTGTCCATTACAATCGGGATCACCTTTACGCCACAATCCGTGCACGCGCCAGAGGCTCAAGGCTCCCGACCAGCTCGTCGCCGACTCCTCCGCTTGCGCAATCGCGCGTGGACAGGCAGGCACACGCGCGAGCCCCTGCCGCTAACCAGGGTGGGCGACGAAGAGAGGAAAACTCATGCAGGGTGTTCACCGTTCGAAAACTAGTGAAGGTAAGAAGAGTAGGATCCGAAGATCTGGATCCGTGCCCCTGGTGAGTGGGCAAACGCCCTCCAACGGAGCCAACCAGCGCCAAACACGGAGAAGGCTCCCGCACTCTGCCCCACCATGCCGCTCCCTGCCGCACCATGCCGCACCCTGCCGAAACATGCCGCTCCCTGCCGCAGCCTGCCGCATCTCAGCGACTTGCCCGGCTGCTATCGAAGTTGTACCGGCCTCAGCGGCAAATACGGGCACGTATTTACCGTCATCGTCATCCTGCACCTTGGGGGGGGTTCCGAAATCGACTAAAATAGTTAGTAGTTCGAACTACAAGTTTGGGCGCATAGACTAAATAGTTGACCGCGCGCGCGAATTCGATTGACTAAATAGTTGGACTAAAAAGTTGTTGCCCGTTTTCGTGCCTTTAGTCGACAATAGACTAAATAGTTGAACTACGTAGTTGATGTCCTTGTTTTCCGCGAGAATCGAACCTGAACGGCTACTTCTCACGTGCAACACGTGTCAGAGTCGGCCGCACCGCGAACCCGCGGCGCAACGGCTCGATTGTGAACACTCAAACTCGTGGTTTTTTTAGCACGGTGTTCATTCTACACTTGCCTTGACGTTTACATGCACCTACCCACCATGGATTCAGTACGGCGTCGTGCAGCGGCACGCCGTGCTCTTGTCCGTCACCTCAGGAACATCCACTCTCGACTCCATGAACTTATCCGAGAGCTCATCACCAGTCTCGTATTGTCAGTTTTCTCTCGCCTGAACCGTCAGCGCATGCATGATGGCTTTTTTACCGGTCAAGCATGGCTTGAGGAGCTTCGGCGAGGGCATCCGCTGCGATTGTACAACATGGCACGGATGTCAGTGCCAACGTTTCGTGGCATCCTCGCGGATTTGACAACGCGTGCATCTCTGCGCAACACTCAACTGCAAGCAGACGAAAAGTTGTTCATTTAGCTGCAATGTGTCTGTCACGGCATGTCCATCCGACAGCTCATGGAACGTTTCCAGCGTGGTGCAGCTACTATTCACCGAGTACTACGAGAGGTGGTGGATGCGCTCATGGAACTCGCGCCCATCGTTGTTCGACAACCTCGCACTGGTGACCCACCGTTTGCGGCGTGGGAGCGTCGTCGCGATTACTTACCATACTTCGAAGACTGCGTCGGAGCCGTCGATGGCACGCATGTGCCGGTTGTTGTCACCCGCATCAGAAGACCTGCGTACATAAACCGCCATCAACAGGTGACGCAGAACGTCCTCGCAGCATGCAACCCTGATCTACGGTTCACCTTCGTCACGGTGGGCTGGGAGGGCTCCGTCCACGACGCTCGGATGTTCTCGGATGCACTTCGAAGAGGCTTCCGTTTGCCCGCTGGCAAATACTTACTGGCAGATGCAGCGTTTCCAGAGGGTTTCGGCCTCATGCCACCGTTCCGTGGTGTGAGGTACCATTTGCAAGAGTTCGGACCTGGAGACCGTCGACCATCGAACCCTCAAGAGTTATTCAACCACCGGCATGCATCCGCACGCTCCTCCATTGAGCGAGCTTTTGGGCTACTCAAAGTTCGTTTCCGTATTCTTCAGGGCATGCCGTGTTATGAAAATGCATTCCAAAGTCGACTAGTGTTTGCATGTTTGGTTATGCATAACATGATTCAGGAGCGCCAAGACGTTCAATTTCCAGGATGGACGGACAGATTGCCACCGCTGGTGCCCGTTATTCCGGTACGCGTACGCCCAACGGGCAGGCAACATGGCGACGTCTTCACACGCACACTTTGACAGAACATTGCCGATAACATGTGGAGGGATTACATTAATGATGATGGCCCATAAGTTTTAATAACCATGTGTTCTCTATTGTTCTAATGTTTTAAAGTCCAAGACATATGGTTTAGGATAACTCAAGACATATGCTCGTACAACATCAAGAAATAGTCAAGAAATATCATTCATAAAACCTTAGGAATCGGTTACATGGATAGATCCTCATTGGCATTGAGCCCCACACCGGCATCCACGCTGCCGCCGTTACCAGCATGCATCAGCGTCGCTTCCTGCTTCTCCCACTCCTCCATCCCCTCTTCTTCGTCGTCATCCTCCTCGTCGTCGTCACCCTCGTCGTCGCTCGCACCACCATGGGCGTGATCATCGTGCCCTGGTGTTCGACCGAGGAGCAGATTCAGCACTCTAGCACGCAGGCCACGCTTAGAATACACATACAGAGTGCACATCTTCTCATCTTTCTGCAGGACCTCGAGCAACTCGAGCTTATCATCGTCAGTCATGCATGTATCCTCGCTAACATCCTGTACTGCCATGGCCCATGGCGTTTTTGGACCATCGTCCTTAATGACACACTCCAGTCGGCCAGCGAACTTCACGAGTTCGGCGACTTTATCGACATTACGGTCAAACACCTTGCGACGAACGACACGGACGTCATCACCATCATCAACCCCCTTGTCCTTCTGTCCGACTTTACGTACTTCTTCAGAACTAAAAACGTTACCCCCCACAGCCTTATCACGAATCCACAGGCTTGTTGCTAAATCGAACCACGGAAAATTCTTGCCTTGGAGACGTGCAGCGGCTGGATTTGTGCGGCGAAGTTCCTCCCATGCACTCGGCTCCAGCTCTATGGTGCACCGAATGTGGTCAAAAGTGTTCCCACTTTTACCGACGATGTCGTACACCAGCCGCCACAGCTTTCTGAGATTGTTGCAGCGGTACTTCACCTGCTCCACCGTCGGGGGGTCAACCGGGAAAAGTTTGGCGAACTTCGGCGCGATCACGCCATGCATCTTCGTCTGCCAGCCGTGGGTGTCTCGATACCCGCCAGAATACTCCACCGCGAGCTTGAGGAGCGCGATGTCCTTGTCGTGCGTCCAGTATCCCTTGCCCAGCCCGCCACTCGAATCGGCGGTCGCGTTCGACGCAGAAGGTGCCTCCGACATGGGAACGTTGACACTAGGGGCTTGACTCGCGGTGTCGGTTGTGTCGACGACAGCTGCGTCCACTGCCGGCTTCGCCAGGATAGCTGGCGCGTCCATGCAGCCATCATCCCAAAGCGGCGGAGTTGGCACGTGCAGACCACGGGCGGCAGCTGCGTTGTTGTTTCCGCTGAGAGGGGTACGGTTGAAGTTGTCGCTCGCTACGGGTGGTGGAGTGGCACTGAACGACCCCATGCGTGCGCGCTGACGCATGGCTTCGTTAACATCGCGCTGGAGGTTGCGCACCTGACTCATCCGAGCGTGCACGGACACGTAACCTTGGGGTGCGGAGGCGGCCAGTGGGTACGATGCGCTGGAGGAAGACGTAGGCCGACGGAGGGAAGCCATGGAACTTGTCTGGCAAGTGACAAGTGGCGAATGCGTAGTGAAAGTGACAAGTGGTGCACGGGTACAGAGCACTATGCACCCAACATGCACAGTGACGACGAGACAAGCGGCTCGTCCTATTCACCGAGGCGGCACGTCGCGCCGACACGCAGGTTTGAATGTTCGAACTTCGAACACTCAAACGTACGAAGACAGCCGGGCCACAGATTGATCAATCTACACCGCACTTTAGGGCCTCGACTAAAACCCCCAAAATCTGTTAAAAACGAACTATTTAGTCCAACTAAATGAGGCGCTTCGGACATTTAGTCGATTAGTTCGAACTAATTAGTTGGAAAATCGAGTCGCGAGGCACTTCAACTATTTAGTCCATCACAAAAAGGAGGGAACTGGGCTCGCGACGTCGCGAGCCCATCGCAAACCAGACGGCCAACATGCGACGCTACCGGCCACTTCCGCAAGGGCTCGCAGGACTTGACGGCCTCGATTCCCGCTTTCTCCGGTTCAACTACAAACTATTTAGTCGATTTCGGAACCTGGCCTTGGGTGCCCTAGGCTGCTGGTTCCAGCCGTAAACGCACCGCAACGCAGGCCTCGTTCTCCATTTTTGGGTAACATGGGAGTAACGTTTTTCAAAGGCGTCAGCATGTCCGGTGAAGGGAATGTAAAGGTCATCCTGTGGATCCGGCCATTTTCTTGAATCCTCTTGCCTGTACGTTCGACCTACCAGTCGACCTCCAGATCTGGCCAACTTCAACAGCGAAGACCTAATCCACAACCAAGTGTAGAAATGTGTCTTTTAACTATGGGGAGATAAACGGCATCACTAGTTGCCATGCCTTCACGGCTGTCCTCGGAGACGTGGACGGGGGGCTTTTGTTAGAAAAACCTAACTCCTCAAACCCAACGCATACCAAAATGAAAAATAAGGAGATTTGGACATGAAAACTAAGGTTTTGCAATGAATTACTCGCCGTTAAGAAAACCCTGAACAACATGAAGTGCCGAAAATGCTAACTACCATGATACAATCATTATGAACGTAGAAGGCCCGGACGCGGTAGTGGATCCGCTATGCTCAAAATTACCCTTCGAACAAACTACTTTAGCCAAACGCAAGTTAAAATCGCAAACAACCTTTATGGAATACATGCAGTAATAAAACTTGGAGGTGAAGAAATAGATGATAAACACACTTGAAACTTGAACATAATGCATGAATAACATCGTGTTTTATACGTATGAATCATCCTTTGTGGTGCACTAATACTATGTTTGATTTCTTTGTGTACATGAGAAGAAACATGATGGTTATGGGTAATAAATGAATGCAAAATCCTTTGGAATACAAAACAATATCATTGAAAATGCAAAAATTACACACGTATGCAAAAAAATAAGATATCTTATGTTATAAAATTCGACAACACACCTAGCTTCCCATGATAAAGCATGCAAAAATGATGTAGGTAAGAAAGATATGATTCATTTAACATGATCTGTATGAACGCATATAGTTGTAAAAAATGTCACTATGACCCAAAACATGAAATTCATGGGTGAAGACGAGAAATGAAATGTATTGAATAATAAGATATTATTATTATGATAAAAAATGTAAATATAAATATATTTACAAAGACATTTGTATAGAAAAATGAAGAAATTGAGATATTTTAGACATAGATGAGGATACATAGGTATTTATGTCTATATTTATACATCTATATCCATTTATATAAGTACATCAACATCTATATATATATTTGTCTATATCTATATCAAAATCTATATTTAGATTGTAACGAGGTGCCAATCTTTTCTTTCATGCTCGGGGCCTCAACCGAGTTTAGAGAGCATCTAGACCATTTTCATTTCTTGGAAATTCTGGTCGCAGTGAAGCTCAACTCTACTTCACCACTGGCGTGAGGAGGAGTGAGCAAGCGAGCGAGAGACGCCATGAGGATCACGCCGTTGCAGAGGGGTGGTTCCCACGTAACCTCACGTGTGTGTTTCGAACACATAATGCTAGGTTGCGTCTCACCCTCTCAGAGAGTGGCGTAACGGTTACGCCACCAGCCGAGGGGTTGTCTTGGCGGCGGCCCTCCAACAACGGATGTGGTCAACGGCTGTAGCAAAATAAGTGACTTCAACCGTGCAACAGTCGCAACGCTCCGAGAGTCGCGTGTCCAACATGGTGACCGCACCAATCGCTTGGATTCATACTCGACCAATGAGGCGGCTCGCCAAAGAAATGCGCGTCCAACATGCACATGGATATGATCAAAGGCAAACTGTTAATCTAAATGGATTGAGGATCGAGCACTTTTGGCACTAGGCCTTAGTGCAAGTAGGGCACCAGCTTCAGGATCAAGTAGCTTGTTAAAACTTGTGAGAAGAGCAGTAGACCTGGGCCAAGAGAAGCCAATAGTGTTGTGATTTACCCAGTTTCGATGGCCGGGTTTAGCCAAAATGCATCTTGTGGTGCATTTTATCCACTTTGGAGGGATAAAAATTCACCTCCTTAAATGAAGGGAGGTGAGGTTTAAATACCTGCCTTTAAAACATCTGAGGTGCACTTGGAGGCCCTTGGAGGCTATAACCCTTCAGCTTCCAGCTGAAGGGTAGTTGGTCAACTCCCTGCTACAACCTCCTACAACCTCTTGGTGACCCTTCAGTTACCAATGCATCTTCAACCTCTAGTGGCTCTTCAGCTGCTAGTGACCTTCCAGCTGCCAGTGACCCCTCATCTTCCAGGTGACTCTTCAGCTGGCCTGGGTGGTTATGTAACCGCCTAGGTGGTTATGCAACTACCAACAACCTCCAAGGCCAGAGCATCCAAGGAGGCCCTCCCAGGACTACTTAAGGGGCTCAGTCCGTTCAGTCCATTATGCCTTGGCAACGCCTCCATTCATCATCAGATTCCTTCTAATGCCTCCAGAGTCTACCTCGACAAGCCTCTGTCTCTGACAGTGCAATCAGTGCCTTAGGACGCACCTCCTACAAAGGCCTGCGCCTTCTTTAGTGCAAGCTAGTGGCTCTACAAGTTATCTATTGCAGGGTCCACAAGTGTACACTTGTGGCTACATCCCTGCAGTTGGTTCAGGGAACTCTTCATGTACTTTTCCAAGTGATCTACAAATTCCTAAACATATTTCAGATTATTCTGCACGCCTTCGCCTTGTAGATTTCAGTTCAGTTTCACCCATCCACCTTCCGCAAATCCTAACATGGTATCAGAGCTCTGCAACGGCCTTTGAAGACAAGAAAGGCATCATAACACACGCAACACCATGGAAGGCAAGGCGGATGACAACTTTTATGTGGACGTGGTTGAGGACTTCCAACGCGTTCAACAGCAAGATTTAACCACAAGCCTACACTTCCAAGATGTGCAGCAGACGGTGGACATCTCTACACTCCAATCCCTTTTAGCCCAGCGGCTCTGGAATCTTCGTCTCAAGTTCGAGGCTGACATCAAAAGCCTACACAAAGAAGTCAAACGGCGGGCACAAGGAGCAGATTTATGTACTCCATCTTACAGAGCGCCATTTGAAGAAGCTGAAGAAGCAACAGGTCAATCTCCAAAAGTAGCAAAATTGGCTGGAACATTCTACACATTGCCAGCTGACGAAGCTGGAACAGCAGCAGATGTGTCTGCAACGCTAGCAGACACGGCTGCAATAGTCTGCACATTGCCAGCTGACAAAGCTGGAGCGGCAAAAGATTTGTCTACAACAGCGATAGACGTGGCTGCAACCCTCTACACATTGCCAGCTGACGAAGCTGGAGCGGTAGCAGATTTGTTCGCAACGGTAGCGGACACGGCTGCAACTCTTTACACATGGCCAGCTGACAAAGCTATAGCGGTAGCAAATTTGTCTGCAATGGTAGCAGACACAACTGCAACCCTCTACACATTGGGAGCTGACGAGGCTAGAGCGGCAGCAGAATTGTCCGTAACGGCAGTGGACACGGCTTCAACTATTTACACATGACCAGCTGACAAAGCTAGAGCGGTAGCAAATTTGTCTGCAATGGCAACAGATACAGCTGCAGCCCTATGCACATTGCCAGCTGACGAAGCTGGAGCTGCACCAGATTTGTCCGTAACGGTAGTGGACACGGCTGCAACTCTTTACACATGGCCAACTGATAAAGCTGGAGTGGCAGCAGATTGGTCTGTAATAGTAGCAGACAAGACTGCAAATCCCTACACACAGCCTGCTGACGAAGCTGGAGCGGCAGCGAATCTCTTCGTAACTATAGCGAACACAGATGCATCACTCTACACATTGCCAACTGACAAAGCTGGAGCGGTAGTAGATTTGTCTACAACAACAATGGACGCGGATGAAGAATTCCACACACAACAGACTGACGAAGCCGGAGCGACAACAGATTCATCCATAACGGCAGCGGACGCTGCTGCAACACTCGTCACATTACTAGCTAACGAAGTTGGATCTGTAACAGATTGGTCCGCAATGGTAGCGGACACAGCTACAACACTTTACACAATGCTACCTGACGGAGCTAGTCATGACGCAACCATTCGCCACTTTCAGACACAACTGATCAGTTTGCCGATTGCTATGGCGAGCAAAGCTTGTGGGTGGCACCACTCCCCCTTGCCGACAAGGTGCTGGCAAATATTCAACGTCCCGATGAAGGCGTTCAACACTTCTCCTCGCCTTGTGAAGGCCGGAGTAATTGCCCACCACTTCCTGTGGAGCTAGAAAATATTCCCAGAGAGCACCAGTAAAAAAAATCATCGTCAACAAGTTCAAAGGTCAGCATTACACCAAAGGAGCCAATATCCATCATCACAAATTCACAAGCTCAACCAGAAGATCCTACATGACCACCACCTTTCCGAGGTGTTCGTATCATGAGTGGGCGATACGATAGGATCTCCACTTGCGGATCCCTTGCCCATCGACGAATCCTAAGCTACCTTTACGGCTGAAGCCGTGCCCACTACCGCGCGGTGTACTTTGGAGGCACCAAACCAGCGGTGTCTTCATCCGTATGATCTCTGGCCATTGTCACAACGCTCGTTGTAGTACTGTCTTCGTACAACGAAGTCAAGGAACAACGTCTTCCTCGTCTCACGCCCGGATGCGGAGTAAGAGTATCCATGGCTGGGATCTCGCAAGAAGGCTTTGTCTCTTTTCCACACATCGGCAGAATTGGAGTTGATGACTCCATGTGTCCCACGTTCGCGGGCACCACCTCCGCCATCTTCTGCATCGGTGCCTCTTCCGGAAGCACGGGACGTGAACGAGAAAGCGAGAAAATGTTTTCCTCGCTCGGAGCATCCACAAAACCAGGCTTCCAGCTGTCTTCATCATCAATTTCCACGTCGACAAAATTTGACAGTGGAAAATCATCCGTCGGTGGTGCCTCCGGAGGTGTTCCTTGTGTCGCAGTAGCTGATGGAGAATTTGTGTTGATCTCGACATCGTAAAAGATATTTTCCTTGGCCACGACATCACTCTGCCTCACATTGGAGAACAAGGATCGCTCCATCTCATCAGGGTGCCTCTAAGAGAATATTACATCTTCGACTTTTTGGCCTCACAAGCCTCAAGGCCACACTTCTGAGGGATGGCTTTCAAACGCCAGAGTCTTTGGCTTTTATAGTGGCCTTGAAGGAATTCAACTGACCCTCCACGTGCTCTTTGAGTGGAAGTGGGAGCTCCCACATCCTCTGCTTTGGAAGTTACCGGCAACTTCCACCTTCATCCTACAAAAAACGGCCTGAAAAACCACCCCAGACAGTTTTAATAACTTCCTGCCGACTTTCTAGTTTCTTCTCCAACGAAAGGGGCGTTTCTGTAAACCTCCCCAACAACTGCAGCGCTACAGGACAGAAACCTCCCAACGACGCGGTCTTCGTCTTCCCTAGTCAGCGGGGCAATTCGCGCTAACCTCCTCATCTCGACCGGGTCTCATTTGGTGGTTGCGAGCAACCGCCGGCAAGCCGTCGGCCGGGGATCGACGGCCTCGCTCGACCGGTCGCTCGAGCTTCGCTCGAGCGAGGTCCCTCCTCCTCCCTCGCAGTTTTCGAGGAAACTGCGAGCCTCGCAGTTTCATGCGAATACTGCAAGGATCGCAGTATTCACGGATAGCAAGAGGGGGGGCGAGAGCAGACTCGCGACATCCGCGGACTTCGCGCCACAAAAAAAACGAAAAAGGAAAATTCGCCAAACACCCCCAGCGCAACTCCTTCGGCCGAGCACAATCCGCGCCGTCTTCACATTTGGGACACATACTACGTCCGGTTTTCGACAACCGTTACAGAAGTACCATTTTCTTCCGAAATCGACTCCATCACGTGTCTTCACGACAATGATCCTCCCACATTTCCATTAAGGATCATCTCCAACACCGGCCATCATCAACTGAGGGGGGGTGTTGTGATTTACCCAGTTTCGATGGTCGGGTTTGGCCAAAATGCATCTTGTGGTGCATGAAGGGAGGCGAGATTTAAATACCTGCCTTTAAAACATCTGAGGTGCACTTGGAGGCCCTTGGAGGCTATAACCCTTCTGCTTCCAGCTGAAGGGTAGTTGGTCAACTCCCTGCTACAACCTCCTACAACCTCTTGGTGACCCTTCAGTTACCAATGCATCTTCAACCTCTAGTGGCTCTTCAGCTGCTAGTGACCTTCCAACTGCCAGTGATCCCTCATCTTCCAGGTGACTCTTCAGCTGGCCTGGGTGGTTATGTAACCACCCAGGTGGTTATGCAACTACCAACAACCTCCAAGGCCAGAGCATCCAAGGAGGCCCTCCCAGGACTACTTAAGGGGCTCAGTCTGTTCAGTCCATTATGCCTTGACAATGCCTCCATTCATCATCAGATTCCTTCTGATGCCTCCAGAGTCTACCTCGACAAGCCTCAGCCTCTAACACTATAGCCAGTGCCTTAGGACACACCTCCTACAAAGGCCTGTGCCTTCTTTAATGTAAGCTAGTGGCTCTACAAGTTATCTGTTGCAGGTCTGGTTTTCCAGACTTTGTCTCAAGGCATCCAGGGTGGGCACCCTAAGGGTCCACAAGTGTACACTTGTGGCTACATCCCTGCAGCTAGTTCACGGAACTCTTCATGTACTTCTCCAAGTGATCTACAAATTCCTACACATATTTCAGATTATTCCGTGCACGCCTTTGCCTTCTAGATTTAAGTCCAGTTTCACCCATCCACCTTCTGCATATCTTAACAAATAGAACACTGTAAAGACCTTGTACTGTACTCATTGTTATTAACCGGTGATTTTCTGTCTTGGGCTTCCGGATTCTTCAGTTTTATCTTTCCGCTACAAATCTGCTCTCCACACACTAAAGCTTAATTTCCACAAAGCACACACTCTCATATCAGGTAATCGAGCCAGTGCCGGGCATTGGGCGGAAGCGCTGCCTGAGCTCTACCAACTTGAAGGAGCAGAGGGCACGGTCAACGCCGGACAACATCGAGGCTAATTAAGAGGGAGATTGTTGGACCAGACTTCCTAGGTAACGCACGAGTTATATACATACATATTTCTATCTTTGAAGAGTTTCCATACGGCCTACAATGTGTGCGTGGAAGATGATATGTAACTCCCGCGCACTTCGAAGTCGTCGGATTTTCATCCCTAATAGCCGAATACTTGCCAAACATTTTTTTTACAACCGAAATGCTGCCATTTTTTTCTAAGGATCTTCAATTGCCAAAATTTGTTAAGAGGCATAGATTAGGCCTAATAGCAGATCGGATAATAACTTGAAGCCGTCAAGCTAGAGAATGAGCGACTAAATCGACAAATGACAGACCTACAGGATCGTTAGACAAGTGATACCGACTCGGTCCAGGAGTTTGCCAAGACCAAAGCTAAAAGCTCTAGTACCATTCAATCCCTTAGGCAAGGGTTCAAGCGTACGGACCTGGCTATTAGCCATGAACAACTTTATTAGGGCTCTGGGTCACACTCTAGAGGACGATGATGTGCGTGTGTCATTTGTGGTGACACTAGTACATGGAGAAGCATTGGAGTGGTGGAGGTAGCTCAATATGCTAGCCACTAGAGGTGGAGGTGGGAACGTAGCGGTACATTTTGGTGTGTTTTGGTAACCAGTCCTCGTACTGGTTGAAGCACATGTTCCTACAACATGGGAGTAGCTTGAGCAAGCAATCAGAGATTGATTTGATGTTGTAAATGCTTCCATGGTCACACGTAATAAGCTTAAGCAGTTGAAGAAAATCGGCAAAATCTAATAGTACACGTGTCAATTCTTGGCGCTCTCTTTAGAGATTGACAGCATAAGCTAGCCAGAGATTACGGATAAATACCATAATAGTTTGAAGGTAGAGACTCAGCGCATGATGGTATTGATAGAATGTCGAATTTCAAAGCGATGGTGGCCACTACTGCTAGTGGCCACTTTTGACGCGCTACGCTACCACCAAGGGGGTTCTTTTGAGAAGCAAGAATATTTCTAGCGTCGAGCACAACACCAACAAACTGATCCCATGGAGATCAATGCGGTGCAAGGAGGCCAACAACAAATCAAGCCGCGTGGAGGGAACACTTGGATCTATGGAAATCACGGGCACCACAAGAAGACTACAAGAAGAAGAATCAGGGAAACGACGATGAGCAGTGAGTGGTAGTCAACCAACTGCTATGAAACATTCATCCCATCATAGAACACAAGCCTAAAAAGTCCTTCGGAACTTAGAAGCTGTCAAGTGTATTGCTGAAGTGCAAAGGAAAAGAGAGCGTTCCGGGAATCGTATTGAAAGCCGAAATCTCATCGGCTGGTTTTCCAGGTGGGGAGGGGCATCGAACTTGCTGAAAGATTAAAGAATTGCTACATTGCGGCGCGTTGCACTCATTCTTCAGTGACAAGCTCGCGGAAAGGTTGGGGCTTGTACGACAACTAAGTAGCCAACGAAGGCCAAGTTGGTGTAAGGGGTGCATGAGGATTGACTCTGAAGCCTTTGAGGGTCCGTCTGGGCAAACTACCGTGCAAGAAAAAAAAGTACATGCCTGATCGATACCCATGATGCCATTTTAGTGAGTGAATAGTTGCATCGATGGAATCATGCTATGGATAGGGTGCACAACTAGGTGAAAGTGAAGAAATGCAGAGAGCAGATCAATTTGTGGTCATGGGTTGAGAAATAGGATGCCAAGGCGGTCAAGGTATCGTAGTTAAGTTTCATGTAGCGAAAGCACTATTAGCGTAAGGGGAACCAAGTGCACCTCATGTGGATGCGGTAGCAAGAATGTGCTGAAGAGGTGGAAATATTGGCAACGGAGGCAAAGAAACAAGGAAGAGAGCAACACAAAGAACTTAAAGCAAAGTTGTTGGAGTGTATTAAGGAGGTGTTAGAAGGCTATGGTTACATGTTTCCTCCTGAGCTGTTAAAGGGTTAACCACCGAAGGGGGATGTTGACCACGAAATTGAGCTGGTTTTGGAAGTGACTCTAATAGAACGTGTTTCTTATTGCATGAGCAACAATGGCAAGGGTGAGTTGAAGAAGAAATTGGTAGAGCTCACGGAGCAAGGGTTCATCAGACCTTTCATGTCACCTTAGCTACTTTTGTCATCTTTGTGAAGAACAAGACAAGGGAGTTTCATATGTGCCTGGGCTATCACGCATTAAACAATGTAGTGATCAAAGACCGTTACTCGCTATTAAGGGTCGTGGAGCTATTTGACCAGTTCCAAGATGTGTGATACTTGGACAAGATAGACATACACTCAGGGTACCATCACATCTGGGTTGCAGAGCAAGATGTGGAGAAGACAGTGTTTTGGACATAGTACAACCATTTTAAGAACCTCATCATATTGTTTGGGTTGACCAACGCTTATACAACCTTCATGAGCCTCATGAACAGAATCTTCCTCCTTACTTGGACCAATTTGTGGTGGTGTTCCTCAACAACATCCTCATCTACTCTCTAATCCGAGAAGATTATCAGCAACATCTTTGGCGGGTGTTGGATATTCTTTGGAGAACGAATCTGTTTGAAAAGCTCTCCAAGTGTGAGTTCAAGAAGAGGGAGCTGGAGTTCCTTAGGTACATCGTGATCCACAAGGGTCTCCGCATGGACCCAAAGAAGGTGGAAGCGTGGAAACAGTGGCCGACACCAAAGTGTATGCATGACATCCACGTTTTCCTTGGGTTTGTCAGCTATTACCAGAAGTTCATGTGGGGTTACGCATAAAACGGTGCGCCGATGTTCTAGTTGCTAAGAAAGGATCACCAGTGGGAATGAGCCGAGAAGAAGCAGAGGAGCTTTCAAGAGCTCAAGTCTACTATATTTACGCTCCGATTTTGGTGCATCCAGATTCATCCGAGTACGTCATGGCAATGGATACAAGTGACTTTGCCATTAGGGTGATGCTAATGATGGGTCATAGAAAGGGACCACTGCCATTTGCGTACGCATCTCAGAAGTTTTGGGGTGTGAAGCAAAACGGTGCAATTCACAAGAAGGAACTGCTTGAAGTGATCCATGATTTTAAGCACTAGAGGATCTACCTTTAGTCGCAGCACTCTACGATCTTCATGGATCAATACGCCTTGAAGTACCTAAAGAAGCAGACGAACCTCAGTGGCTAGTAGAATTGCTTGATGGAGTTTTTGGAAGGAAGTTCTGACTACGAGATCCAGTACAAGATTGTATGGTGAATTTGGAACATCCTCTGTCGAGGAGGTCAAAACGGACTTTGAATGTCATCTCAGTGCTGATGTGATCTCTATTCATACTTAGCTTATTCATACACGATAATGGCGTGGACGGTGACTTCACGGGTGGTGCACTAAAAGCCACGATGTGGGATGTTGTGCATTGGTGAAGGGGACAAGAGTGGAGGATTTTTGTGCCAGACGATGCACCATTGAAGTAGATGCTACCGGAGGAGGCGCATAACACCCACTAATTGGGTCACTTTAGTTTCGATAACATGCTCTAATCCTTGGCACGCGAATACTGGTGGTCTTCAATGGCGAATGACTGCAAGAGGTTTGTGAGGAGCTGTGATGTGTGCCAACACATCACGGCGTGGAGAACCAAGCCATTTGAAGATGTGCAACCATTGCTTGTGTGCAATAGGCCATGGACAAACATCTCGTTTGTTTTTATTGGCGGGTTGCCTGTGATGCAACAGGGCAACACCACCGTGTTGGTGGTGTTGGACCGGTTCTCAAAGATGGTACATTTCATCGCATGTCTGGAGAGCGTCACGGTTGCTAGGACAAATCAACTCCTCCTTAGTCACGTCATCAAATTACATGGAGTGCCGGAATCGGTGGTACGAGATCACGATCCACGCTTCACTTCGTGGTTCTGAAGAGATCTCACGGGAAATTTAGGCACGTGGGTGCAGCTGACCACAACATACCACCCAAAGAGCTATGGAAAGATAGAGCGCTTGAACCTGACTCATAGAAGTTTCTTTAGAACATGATCCCACCGGATAAAGAGGGTTGAGAATAGAAGCTCGGAGTGGCAGAGTTTTCTTAAAACTTAGCGCTGTGAGAATAAAAAAGAAGTCACCATTTGAGGTGGTTTATGACCATCATCCATTAAGCCCAACTACCCATGCTATGGAAACATCTCTTCCAGTAGTGCAACTGATTGTTGATGGATTTGCCACCACATGGTATGTGGTGCAACAATGGTTGTTAAAATCATACAAGTAGTGGAAGAAGTAGACTCATAAGGAGCATTCCACAGAGGAGTTTCAAGTGGAAAATCTAGTGATGGTGATTTTTGCCAACTTGTAGTTGCCTGGAGTTAGGATCCTAAAAGCTTAAGCCACAACAAGTGGGTTCATTCCGCCTACTAGAGAGGTGGTTGGCCGTGTTTTATAAGTTGGAGCTACGAGCTCATTACACCATCCCTCTGGTGTTCCAAATCTTCTTGCTTCGTGCTAATCGCGACCTCAACACCTTCTTCCAGGGTCGGAGGATAGCTCCACCTCCTACTATCCTGATAGAAGGGGGTGTGGAGTATGATGTGGAGAAGATTTTGGCGGACCGCCAGAGGGGACATTGATGTGAGATTTGAATGTGGTGCAAGTGGTATCCTGCGGAGCATAACTCTTGAGAGCCTAAGGCAAACTTCAATGTCAAGGGTATAAACACTCTTTTCCAAGCATATCTTAGGCGCACCGAGACATCGCACCTCCGACGGGAGGGGTGAATGTTACGAGCTGCCAATCGTTTTCAGGCATACTCGAGGCCTCAACCGCGTTTCAAGGGCCTTTAGATTGTTTCCAAATTTTTGGAAATTCAAGTTGCTGATGAGCTCAACTCTACTTGATTGCTATCGGGACGAGGAGGAAGGAGCGAGCGACGATGTGAGGATTACCCCGTCACCAGGGGGGTTCAAGTAACCCTGTGTGTGCATTCCGAACACACAACGCGAGGTTGCTTGTCACCCTCTTTGTGAGTGGCATCATGGTTACACCACCCGCCAACGGGCTGTCTCAACGGTGGGCCACTGATAATGGATGAAATCAATGACTACAGCAAAACCGGTGACTACGACCATGCAACGGTCGTAGCGTTTTGGTGTCATGTGCAACATGATAACTGCACCCATCGCCGGGATACATACGCAACCAACGAGTTGTCTTGCCCGACAAGTGGGCGTCCATCGTGCACGTGGACAAGATTAAAGGCAAACTGTCGATCTGGATAGATCGACGGTCGGGCACTTCTAGCACTAGGTATTAGGTGCATGTAGGGAATCGACTTCACGTGTAAGTAGCTTGTAATAGCAAGCTAGGAGAGACCAGGGCCAAGACAAGCCAACCGAACACCATAAATACCTTTTACTCTGCTCAATTTAATAAACCTATGATTTTCCAACTCTGGCTTTTCGACTTCTCCAAGTCTATCTCTCCGCTGCGAATGTGCTCTCCACATACTAAGGCTTACTCTCAAGAGAGCAAAAAATCCCACATATACATGTATATCTGAATCTATATCAGTAGCTGGATCTATATCTATATCTTTATCTATATGTACATGTAGATGTATGTCTACATCTACATGTATATCTATATCTATATGAATACCTACATCTATATCTATATCTATATCTATATCTATATCTATATCTATATCTATATCTATATCTATATCTATATCTATATCTATATCTATATCTAAATCTATATCTATATCTATATCTATATCTATTTCTATATCTATATCTATATCTATATCTATACCTATATCTATATATATAATTATATCTACATACATTTATGTCTATACTTACATTTATTTTTTGATGCAAATTCAGCTATTACT
>SZWC01003795.1:54007-59007 GCA_023375785.1 Penium margaritaceum
CTATATCTATATCTATATCTATATCTATATCTATATATATATCTATATCTATATCTATATCTATATCCATATCTATATCTATTTCTATATCTTTATCTATATATATATATATCAATATCTATATCTATGTCTATATCTATATCTATATCTATATCTATAGCTATATCTATATCTATATCTATATCTATATCTATATCTATACCTATATCTATATATATAATTATATCTACATACATTTATGTCTATACTTACATTTATTTTTTGATGCAAATTCAGCTATTACTCTACTATACTCTAGATGGCTCATGTATGTGGCCTACATTTTGAGACAATAACACATAGCCGGCTTTTCTTAGTGTCGTTTTATCATGCTTAGAAGGCCTCATACCTCACACTTGTTCTCATACGTTTTTCCTACACACAGAGAAGAGCACAATGAATAGTGGCTAACTCAAGAGGGAATGGAGGGGTCACTCGGCTAGCACGCAACTCTTTAAAACAAGCTTCTCTGAAATTTCCCCTCTGATCTCTTGCATAGCGTGCGTTCTCTTGGCAAGACCACCAAATTGTAGTGGACTCGTCCCCAAGAAAGAGGTCTTCCTCCTCCCATGCTGACGGACAAGAACATGCTTACATGGACCTTGGAGGGATTTTCAATAATTTCGTTTACCAAGGCTGGTACGTAGTTTTGGGCTTACAAGTGTCTTTGAAGGATCTTGACCATGTTCCTCCACCCAGGCTTGCAGGCAAAGTCAGGCTTGCAAGAATCTTAGAAATTGTACTTGAGTCAATAAAGCTCTAGAGATTCATTTGAGATCGTGAGTTTGAGATTATCTGTTGGAGGTGATTAAGTGTGGGAAAGGCAGATTCCTTTCATACTTGTGACCTTGGTAAGTTTATTTTCTTTTTGGTGGTCGGAGAAGATTCCTCTTATGACCCTGAAGTTTCATCGTATTTGTCATTCTCGCACTTTTTGGACCAAGTAACCTTCTAGATCCTAGTCATCACCATATACGCAATCCTTGAATCATGTGGCTTCTCACAGATGAGTGAGAGTTGTTGATCATCATTGTTGTAGCGCTTGTCTTCCAACAATTTGCTCACATGAACCGTTGATGTATTGAACCCTGGCTTCACAAAACGTTCTCCACATGGAAGCTTCATCATTATGAAAGCTTTATTTCCACCTGCATTGTCTTTTGATTTATACGTGAGCCATGGGTAAGTTTCGTTCAGAAGAAAGCTTCACTAGGTACCACGATGTAGCTTCTCAGTAAGTTGATACTACGAGAGGCTTTTTACTACTTTCTTTATGTCACCACATGATCACATGTGCTCCGTGGATCACCTTCGCTGTGAAGCTTTGACGATACATGCCCACATAGGTTGTTCATATGGCAATTAGGGAGGCACCTTGAGTTGTGCCTTTGGAGAACTATTGATGGGCGACCCCTTCTTGTCGCCTTCGCTCAGATTCATGCGTTTTCCATTGTTAGATGTGGTCCCACCTGACCATTTCTCATGCTAGTATTGCAAAGGTTCTAACTTTAGGAGGCATGCGCTCTCCTCCTACGTATGATTTCACACAAACATTCTTTCACACCCTTTAGGAATTACTTTTACCAGAAAAATGTGTGCCTCTAAGTGAGGAAATTCTATGTTGAGATGCACGCAATAGATCTAAGAAAGTATCCATAAAACTTTCTCGGAGATTTTGATCAGAGTTTTGAGTGCACGAGTCTAAAGTGACACATTTGAATAGTTATTGCTCACTCAAACAATGCCCAAACCCTTAAGTGATCTTGTCTAATTACCATGTTTTTTCCATTAGTGCATGTGTGTAGTTTTCCTTATCAAGTATCGAATGGCGTTTGTAAGGGCTTTTGCATGCAACTAATCTATGTTTATGCCATTTTTGTCGCCATAATTGAAGTACCCCATTGTCTACTAGTCGCGGTTAGCAAAACCCACGTGTGTCTTTGTCGGCCCTCTGCCTAAATATTTTAGTCTAGATGAGAGGCTTGAACGTCGACAGTTCAGTTTTGCAAGAATCTTGAAACAGAAAGATGCTTTTGGAAACATTTTTGTTGCCCTTCTTTAGTTGCACCATTGGGTGTTTTCGAGCCTTGCCCATAAACAATGGTCCTCCATGACCATCTGACCAAGTTTTTCCTGGTTTAATGAAATTGATCTCGTTGTGTCTGAGGGTAGCTCATGTTACCGTTGCTGACGTTTGGTCTTTTCACAGTGACCTGTAGCAACTCCAAGCTGCGCTAGTTGGGTCACCCGGATTGAAACGAACAACCAAGATGCATTCGTATGTCGTGGCCTTTCACATCGGAGGCATGCCAAAATCGTTTGGGTGTGGTTGCACGCAAAAGTGTTTTTGCACGCTCCGTGACAGGTTACCATCAGCAATGACCCATGTCTACGGATCGCCTTGGTTGTTGTTGGCATGAATGACCACGCGCGTCCGTGCACTTGCTAGAACTTGCTACAGGTCGTTGGGCCGAGCAACACATACAAACTGGGTACAGTGACGTAAGATAGAAAAAAAAGTTATTTTGACTTCCGAATTGTCGCATCTTGCGTGAGAGCCTTCTATCCAGTGGAATGGACTCAGAGGCCTTTTTTATCCTTTTTTCCCATTCCTTAGTCGGGTCATTCGCCGGGTCCACGTCAAAGTGCACCTGGTGGAGCGTCCGGCAATGCCGGAAACATGAAAGGGACGACGTCATTGCGACCAGCGGATTCACATTGCCTATGGATGAACTTTGTCGGCGGCAATGTGGGCGCCTCATGGTTTGGCTGTCAAAGCTACAGTTTCTGCGGGGAGCACAAATAAGGGGTTGCGATTCCTGTTGAACCCCTAAGGGGTAGTTTGGATTCGACCACACGGCCCGTGTGGTCGCCACACAATGACGTGGCATGGTTGACTAGGAATGCTTGTGTGGTGAACGACGCCTATAATCATTTCTCATCATGAGGATCGCTTGGTTGACTCTCCATGCATACGGATAAATGTTCACTCCTTCGTCAATCGAGCAGTCCATTTCATTTCGCGAACTTGTTCCGAAATCCTAGTTCGGTCGTCTGGTTCACATTGCATAAGTAGACGTGGCCAGAAGAGAGGCCTACAAGCAGTTTCGCGTGAAAATATCTTCCGTGTGGCCGACTGGTGAACCAAACGTCCATTACGCTCCTTCACCGCTTGTGTGGCGACCACACGGGCCGTGTGGTCGAATAAAAACTACCCCTAACTCTCGCTCGCAGTAGCCCTACTTCAGCATGGGTCGTTGCATAGGGGCTCAATCACATTAACGCGTAGCAACACTGCGCACGTGTAAACAATCCCGCCACAATTCAAATGCACGAATACGAGGTTGCTCTTTTCTTGAAGCATCGACATGAAGTCACATACACTGGCCTCGCAAGTTTGCATCGCTTACAATGGCGAATGTCCACTGTTTCCTTAGGCAACGAGCGGAAATGTTCATTTTTGCTAGTCCAGCATTAGTGAAACCACAAGCGAAAGCCGCGACCACGTCGGCGGCCGGAATTATGCCGATGGAGACCCAGGACTTGCTATGACTTCACCGACCTCCAAAGGTTGAGGAAGTCTTATGAAGTCACCGCATCGCGATTTTAACGAATCATAGAGCAACACTTTTCACGTCTACGTCAAGGACTTCGTACGATACTTCACACACTAACTTCCCTCCCGAAAAGAGGTCAATTTGATCGCCGCTCTTATGTGACGGACCCCTACGTGTCTGTTGTACATGTTGCCTGCTTGCACTTCACCCAATCGTGCGTTCATTGCTTTCTGCACAGCTAGAGATGTAATGCCAATGAGAGCCAGTACGGCCTCATTAACTCCTGTTGATGGGTGAGGCTGGGTGTCGTTGAAATTGGTCGTTGGGCTCCTCAACTATCGATTTCAGCGATGACAGCAACTTCCTGTCCGCGTGGTTTTATCCTTACAATTGCCTAGGTTGCGTAGCTCGGCACTCCACATCAATCCGTCCGGATAAACTCAAGGCTTCCCTCCTCCAACAATCCTAGTGGGCCCCACGCAGGACACTGATGACTGAATGGAATCTGCCCAACAATCCCGGTCTCCACCAATCACGTGCGAATATCAATAGTTGGAACCTCGACATGCATCCGCGTTTGGGAAGAGACGCTCCGGATCTGACCGGCTGTGCCAGACTTCTGACCGGCGATGATGACGACTACTAAGCGGCGCGCAATTTGTGGACTCCGCATGTCCTTCAACAAAATGCGCCATGAACTGTCCGATAGCGTCCAACGACCGATTTCAACCACACCCAGCCTCCTATTAAGAGATTTTTACTGCTACAATGATTCCTCTTTGCCGCCCACAACGACAACATAGGGGTGGTTTGGATAGCACCACACAGCCTCTGAGTGGTCACAAAAACGGTCAAGGAACGCACATGGATGTTTTGTTAGCCAGACGACCACTCCAGATACTTTGGAGCGAGGTTTCTCATGGCCTTCGCTTGTGGCCACGTCGACTTCGCGAATGCTCGCCCGACGACCGAACTATGACTTCAAAACAAGTTCGCGCAATGAAATGGACCGCTTGACGCACTAACGACAAATAATGAATCCGCATGGAGAGTCAACTGAGGAACTATTATGATGAGAAATGATTGCAGGCTCAGTTGACCACACAACCACTCTTGGTCAACAGTGCCACGACATTGTTTGGACACCAAAAGCCGAGTCGCGGGGGAAATGTGGTTACATCCAAACTACCCCATAAAACGGTCTTTTTCATCTGAGGCCCGTCTTCGAATTTTATTGTCCAGTCGCGGGGCCCGTGAATCGCATCTTTGGACACGTGTCCACTTCGATCTGCTAATCCCATCGCGAGCATGGACACATTCAATTTTACAAGATCGGGGCCCTTCTTCTCGTTCCGTTGCACATTGGGATTTCAGGCGGAAAGTGATGTTTGCGTAGAAAGCAGG
>SZWC01003795.1:66327-71327 GCA_023375785.1 Penium margaritaceum
TACATCTATATCTATATCTATATCTATATCTATATCTATATCTATATATATATATATGTATCTATATCGTTATCTATATCTCTATCTCTATCTATATCTATATCTATATCTATATATCTATCTTCATTTATATCTATATATTTAACTATATCTATACGTACATATATATCTCTATAATTATATCTATATCTATACCTATATCTATAAATTGATTTATATTTATATTTATATCTATATATATCTATTTTCATAGATAAATATATATATATCTATAATTATATATTTATATATATATTTACATCTCTATGTACATCTATATTTATATCCATAATTATTTCTATAGATGAATCAATGTCACTATATATATGAAAACCAATATATATGCCTTCATACATCTCTATGTTTGATTAAATTAACATCTATAACTCTATGTATATATCTAAGTTTATCATATGTATATGTGTGTCTATTTTCATAACATTTTCCGGATACAAATTTACATCCTTATGTTCAGAAGAATGAAAACTTACGTAGGCCTCTTTATCAATATTATTTTTAGACATTCGTGTATTCGTATTTGTTATGTTATGTGTATTGATTTCCATACACCATCTTACGGTTTATTTTATCTATTTGTTTATATATTCTATTTTAGTTCTTATGTACGTTTATTTATTTCTAGATTACAATGCTCTCGACAAGATTTTTTCCCTTTGTTCCGCTCTTTTAAGCATTTTTCCTCTTAAGTTTTTGCTTTCTTTTCTGTCTTATCGGGCATTTGGTCATCTTAGCTTGTAAGGAAGTGGTTTGGTATTGGGTTGCCACGTTCTCGCATGAAAGTGGGCGGTTGGCAATGCTCGTCATGACATCATCGTCTCTCGCTCCTCGTTTGTTTAGCCATGAAGTCGGTCGGACCTGCTTTATGCGCGAACATCGGCTGTGCCTGGGATTCGATGAATAGGTAGCGCCTATCGACGCTTTTTAACTTGAAAGACAAAAATGACGTCATCATTAAAAGTTTCTCGACATTACGACTCAATATGAAGAAGACCATGTGGTTGATGAGTCATATAAGTCCGATTACAGCTATAGAACCATTATTCGACCTTTTTATCCGCATTTCAGAAGGCATTTGAGGGAAGAATCATCTAAAAGGCGTCTCGAAAGTTGTGGCGCCAATAGGCACTGCCTATTCATCGAATCCCAGGCACGGCCATCGCTTCCCAATGTGCGACGGAACGAGAAGAAGGGCCCTGATCTTGTAAAATCGGATGTGTCCATGCTCGCGATGGGGTTAGCACATCGAAGTGGACACGTGTCCAAAGATGCGATTCGCGGGTCCCGCGACAGGACAATATTATTCGAAGACGGGCCCCAGATGAAAAAGACCGCCCCATAAACTCATGTTGAAACGTTCACGACAAATGGTCAATTGAGTTAGTTGACAGGACAAAATTGCATCAATGTATAAGGGCCTGTTTGGATATCTTCGCATTGACCTGGACTGTCTTCAAAGCCTAAACGTCTTCGAGTGTTGAGTTCCGTTCACTGTCTTACGAGTGCGACCACTGAAGTCGTGCGTCCGGTGGCTATCCTCGAGTTTTTGCATGGACTCTCGGCCGCGGCCTGGGTAAGGCTCGCGTTCCGCAACTCTGTACGGTGGGAGGACGTCGCACGGATGTGCGACGACAGACGATGGCACCCTTGAGTCAAAGGCACCCTGTTGACCTTGAGCCTTTCCCCAACATTTTTCAGCCTGGTAGCCTGTTCCCCGACTTCGTAGTCAGGAGTCAGTATTCAGGATTTCGAGCGGGAGCTGGCTTGGAATGCTGACGGGGCACCAGTCAACGCTGACGTGTGCCTCGGCAAGAGGTTCGGCAGCCACGTTGGAAAAAGTGCATCGTAGTGGTGGTCACTACGGTAGCCAAGTACGGTCTCCGTACGTTTCTGGCTACTGGAAGTGACTTTTTCCGCTACTTTGGACGAGCCGCCCTCAGATACTTTTCGAAGTAGTCACTAACGTTGAATACGAAATTTGGCTTAGATTTTGCTATATCGGAGGGCCGGATACGTTCGCCTACTTTCATAAAAAAACATCGCTTTGAATTCGAATGTTCGAATGGTTCTCGAGTCGCCCGCCGGTTGCGCCTCGAGCGCTTACCGAGTCGCCATGCACGGTCGGCGTTGTGCATGCGGGTACTTGTTCAAGCTGTGCCTTCACTTGCATAACCACCTACCCGCCATGGACCTCTCCAACGACTCCGAGCCCCTCTACTCTCAGTCTGCCTCCATCAACGGCCCTGCCCCGCACTCCGTGCCCTCACTGTCGACCTCCCCCTCTGAGGCACCCCCGGTGGACAATCGTACCTTTGGAGAGGTCCGCCGTGGCATGCGCGTGGCCATGCGGGACGTCGCCTACAAAGGCCGCATGGCGCGTCGCTTGATGCGTGGGGACGACGTGTTGGAGGACCCTCGCGATATCGACACTGGATTCAACGCGAGGCCATGTGTGAGCGGGCGTATGGCAGCGGCAAGGCGCGGTGCACACGTGCCGTTTCCACCGGCACCTCTCACCGATGGACGTCTCAACCTGGCTGACCAGATGACGGACATGGATGAAGCTCCGCCTGTTGTCATCGCCAAGCCTGCTCCCGTCATCGTTGCGGAGGACATGGACGAAGCTCCCCCTGCTGTCATCGCCAAGCTAGCTCCACGGCCGGCATCGTCGGATTCCACCATGGCCGGTGGCCTTGGTAAGGGATGGTGGACGGTGGAGAAGGATTGCGTCCTCATCGAGCTCTGTCTTGAGTTTGCGGATGTCAATCGTCAAACCCGCGGCTGGATGGTGCGCATGCATGAAGAAATTGCCAAGAAGCTCACCGTGAAGTGGGTCCTGGCAGACCCTCTCACTGTTGTGCAGGTGAAAAGCCGCCTGACCAACATCGGCAAGCTTTCGCGCTATGCATGAGATCTGATTGGGCACAGCGGGATGCAGCTGAATCGGGCCACGTGGTGTATTGATGTGCACCCCAACAAGTGGGCCGAGATCAAGCGCGTGAATCCCAGGTAGGCCCGCCTCCAAGGCATGCAGCTCCCGTGGTACGACGTCGCCACAAAGCTGTTTTATCCTGATAAAGCGGCTGGTGACAACGTCGTCTCCACCACGCCAGCACCCCCTCCTCCCCCACCTCCACCACCACCGACCACATCATTTGACAAAGACCAGGACCGTCGCATGAAACGCAAGGCCACTGTGGAGAAGCAGATCGAACGTGCTGAGAAGGTTCTCAAGGGTGCTGCACGGCTCGAGTGCGTCATCAAGGACGATGGGCCGACGACCCCTTGGGGCATGGCGGTGCAAACAGCTGACAAGGACCCTGGCGTGCATGCAGACAACAAGCTGGATCTGCTGGACCGCCTAACTGACGACAACCTCCGTGAGTTATATGTTTATTCCTTTGGTTTGCTACGTCAGCGGATTGCAACCCGTGTTTTAGGTCATGACCCTCTGCTGTCTACTACATTTGAAGCTGGAAAAGACAACATGCAAGAGGTGGGGCATGCGGAAGAAGATGTTGGGAGTCATATGCCATCCCCCGAAGAGGTTGCTGCAGGTGGATTAGTGGACATTAATGTCGCAGTTTATGATGCAGAGAATTTTTTGGCAAACAACGAGAACGTAGAGGATGAGGACCGTTTCAACTTTTAAAAAGTAGGTCTAGTAGATGGATTTATCCGAGGATGATGTATCCGTGCCATCAGTGAGATCTTGAGCGATGTATTCTTCCCACATCCCCTGTGCAATTGTTGAACGTAAACCTCGAGTTCTACCCATGCCATGTCCAACTTGCTCGTCTCTCTCGTCTGCCCCCCTTATAGTATCTAAAGAGAAAATGCCATTTTCCACAAACATGAGGATGTTGTGGAACACAAAGCACGAGAGAATCAAGGAACCCTGGAACTTATCTCTAAACTGTGGCAGTCTGCGTAATATGTGAAACCTTGACTTCAAGACACCAAACGCCCGTTCGATGCACAATCGAACGGATGCGTGACGTCTGTTAAACAGCTCCTCCATATTTTGCGGACGTTGTTGGCCTGGCCCGAATTCTTGGAGGTGATAACGGACGCCGTGGTACGGTGTCATTAAACCATGTGTATATGGAAATGCAGCATCCGCGAGCATAAATTTGTTTGGCGGCAATACGAAACCATCTCGAACAGCGCTGGCAAACATGCGTGCATCATGAGCGCTGCCTTCCCAACCGACACTCACGTACACAAAGCACAAATTGTGGTCGCATGCTGCTAGAACATTTTGAGTGACCTGTGAGTGCCTATTCATGTACGCGGTACGACATGAGCGGCACACGATTAGAGGCACGTGGGTGCCATCAATTGCGCCAACGCAGTTCTTGAACCATGGAAGACAGTCACGCCTGCCAGTCCCATGCATTGGCGGCTGAGCATCCGACTGAGGCATTTGGATGATGGTTGGAGCAAGTTGCACTAATGCATGCACAACATCGTGGATCGCTCTCCATATTGTTGGCGCCGCACGCTGGAAATGCTCCATAAGTTGCCGCACGCTCATGCCGAAGCACACACACTGAAGGAAAATGAATAGCTTCTCCTCGATGGTAAGACGTGTGTCACAGAGGGTTGAGTTGCGGCGGAGGAAGCCTGTGATGTGTTGCCATGTTGGATGCGACATGCGGCTGATGTTGTGCAGTCGCAGCGGATGCCCTCTCTCCACCTCGGAGATCCATGCTGCACCGGAGAATGAGCCATTCATCATGGGTCTTCTGCGTAGTCGCCTGAGCAGTCGTGCCATGATGTCCATGAGTAGTTCCCTTAGAAGAGCAATGAGCTGTGCCCGTAACTCTATGGCTTTACGGATGAGGGCCTGACGAGCAGCAGACCGAGAACGCGGGGGTTCCATGGCAGGTGACGATTAGAGACTGCGCTGGTGTGTTGTGTGCAAGTGACGTGCATGCAAG
>SZWC01003795.1:76327-81384 GCA_023375785.1 Penium margaritaceum
GTCGTCGTCGTCGTCGTCGTCGTCGTCGTCGTCGTCGTCGTCGTCGTCGTCGTCGTCGTTGTCGTCGTCGTCGTCGTCGTCGTCGTTGTCGTCGTCGTCGTCGTCGTCGTCGTCCTCCTCCTCCTCCGCCTCCTCATTCTCCTCATCCTCCTCCTCCTCTTCCTCTTCCTCCCCCTCCTCCTCCTCCTCTTCCTCTTCCTCCCCCTCCTCCTCCTCCTCTTCCTCTTCCTCCCCCTCCTCCTCCTCCTCTTCCTCTTCCTCCCCCTCCTCCTCCTCCTCTTCCTCTTCCTCCCCCTCCTCCTCCTCCTCTTCCTCTTCCTCCCCCTCCTCCTCCTCCTCTTCCTCTTCCTCCCCCTCCTCCTCCTCCTCTTCCTCTTCCTCCCCCTCCTCCTCCTCCTCTTCCTCTTCCTCCCCCTCCTCCTCCTCCTCTTCCTCTTCCTCCCCCTCCTCCTCCTCCTCTTCCTCTTCCTCCCCCTCCTCCTCCTCCTCTTCCTCTTCCTCCCCCTCCTCCTCCTCCTCTTCCTCTTCCTCCCCCTCCTCCTCCTCCTCTTCCTCTTCCTCCCCCTCCTCCTCCTCCTCTTCCTCTTCCTCCCCCTCCTCCTCCTCCTCTTCCTCTTCCTCCCCCTCCTCCTCCTCCTCTTCCTCTTCCTCCCCCTCCTCCTCCTCCTCTTCCTCTTCCTCCCCCTCCTCCTCCTCCTCTTCCTCTTCCTCCCCCTCCTCCTCCTCCTCTTCCTCTTCCTCCCCCTCCTCCTCCTCCTCTTCCTCTTCCTCCCCCTCCTCCTCCTCCTCTTCCTCTTCCTCCCCCTCCTCCTCCTCCTCTTCCTCTTCCTCCCCCTCCTCCTCCTCCTCTTCCTCTTCCTCCCCCTCCTCCTCCTCCTCTTCCTCTTCCTCCCCCTCCTCCTCCTCCTCTTCCTCTTCCTCCCCCTCCTCCTCCTCCTCCTTCTCCTCCTCCTGCTCCTCTCCTCCCCTCCCCCACCCTCCTGTTCCCCGGCCCTCTCTCATCCGCCTCCACAGTTTTCCTTTCCCCCCCGTCCCCCAACTCCCGCCTCCCCTGTGCCCAGCAGGCATCAGCATACCCAGGCGAAGTGGCAATGGCAGCATCTGTCCAGGCACACCTTGTGCATGCCATGCAAATCACCAGCAGAAGCGCAAGGAACAGCAGCAGCAGCAGAATCAACAGCAACAGCAGCAGCAGTGGCGACGGCAGCGGTGGCGGCGGTGGCAGCGAAGGCAGCAGCAGCAGCAGCCTTGCGGAGGACAGCACCACCCGCTTGCTCTACATCAATCGCAAAAGCCGCCCCTCCAAGCTGCGGGCTTTCACCAACGACAGTGAAGTTGCTTTCCGACATGTTCTGGACTCGGCCGGGTTCGACGATGTGGATGAGGCGGATTTTGGAAACATAACGTTTTTGGCACAGATGCAGAAAGTGCAGGCCGCCAATGTCATCATCACGCTGCACGGAGCCGGCCTCACAGTCCCCTGCTCGCTTGCTCGACCGGGCTCAGTCGTGATTGAAGTGCAACCTTACAAGGTCAGAAGCTTGGAAGTGCACCAAAACTGGTCCTCAGAGAAGAAATCTGAAGGTTGAAAAGTCCTTTTCCGCACTCTCAGAAGTTTTGCAGATAACTCCGAACCTGAAAAGTTTTGAAACTGATTTAAGTCGAAACAGGTCGACGAACACCACGGTTAACCTGCAGTAGAACCTCCTTTGCACCTTGCACATTGTTCTGCTACTAGTCATGGTCGGAGATCATGTCATGGATGGTTTTGCATGGCGTCTGAGATGCCCTTCATCCGTAGAAGTTTCTGCGAGACGTTCATGTTTTCATTTTCCTGCTGATGCACGCTGTGGACCATGGCGTGTTTCTGCCATGGTCCATGGTCCTAAGCCTGCACAAACGAGTACTCGCCGAGTATCTGGCGAGGTACTCGCATGCACACCCTCTGGTCCAACTGTGTGCTCGCATGCACCCCTACCACGGCGAGTACTCGTGGTGGTACTCACAGATTGCGAGTACCACCGCGAGTACTCGCGTTGGTGCGAGTACAACGCGAGTACTCGGCTTGTTGCGAGTACTTCGCGAGTACTCGTGCAGGCACATCTCATGACACACATAACAAACTTTTTTGCAGCAGTGTTCAAGAACATGGCAATGGAGACATGGAAATCTTCTTAATAAACTTGTCACAGAGCAGTACATGATCCTACAGCACATTCTCAAGAGCAGGCATGTTAATCCAAGACTTCAGGCACTGCAGAGCCTCCACAGTGAGGACGCCGAGGGAGTGGCGGAAGTCGGTCACGGTGTGGCGGGCGAGGGAAAACATGCGCTCGCACGGCACACTAGTTGCCGGCACGGAGAGGACGTCCCGTGCTGCACGCGCCATGATCGGGTACACATCCGCACGGCGCTTCCAGTGCTTGAGCATGTCCTCCTCCTTGCCGATGCGGGGCTCTTTGTTCCAGGCATCGAGCTCGTGCTCTGCCTTCTTCTTCGTTGGCGTGCTGACAAACACCTTGGTGCGGATTTTGCGCGGAACGAGGTCATCCGCGGTACAACTATCTGCCTCTGCTTCCTCATCGGCCTGAGTGCCTGAGGAGGCACTCCTGCTCTGCTGCGTGCTGCCCTCGCTCTGCTGCGTGCTGCCCTCTCCACCTCCTGCATCCTCCTCATAGTGCTTCAGGAAGTCAAGGACCTGCTGGCGGATCTGGTCAGGATGGATGAAACCCTCGCCTTTGTACGTGTCCTCGAAGTACCCCAGCTTGAACCGAGGGTCGAGGCCCGTGCCGACGTTGACGAGGTCAGTGAGGAGGGCCCACTTCTCCTCCATCTTGGTCTTGGACGCACGGACAGCGTCGTAGAGGCCGGCGAGCGTGCGCTCCTTGTGCATGTTCACTGGCGCACCATCCCTGGCGCCCATCTCTTCCTCAGTCAGTTCCCCGCTCTGGTAACGGTCAAGCATCGTGGTGGCACACTTGCACATGCGCTCGGAGTCCGAGAGGGAGTCCATGAGCTGCTCAAAGCACGGCACCACCACGGACACCGTGATGTAGTCGCCACTGATCCACTCAGTGACCTCCAAGAATGGCTTCAGGATAGCCATCAACACCTCCACGGTGTCCCACTCGGCGTCGCTGGGCACCTTGCTCCCGGCGCTCTGTGTGCGCAGCCAGTCACCCAGCGGCTCCTTCATGCTTGCAGCTTTTGTGAGCATGACCACGGTGGAGTTCCAACGGGTTGGGCAGTCCAGGGACAGCTCCACGTACTTCACACCCCGCTGCTCCTTCACGTGGTCCTCAAACAGCGCCTCCCGCTTCGGGCTGGAGGTGATGAACTTCACAGCATCGCGGATCTTGTCCAAGGTGGAGTCCATGGCGTGGCTCTCGACCATGGCCTGAACAGCGAGGTTGAGGATGTGCGCGAAGCACTTCACCTCCTGCTCGGGCTTGAAGCGCGGGTTACGGCGAGCCAGCTGGTTGAAGGCGAAGGCCTCGTTCACGGACGCGCCGTCCATGGTGATGCAGAAGACGCGGTCCCAAAGGCCCCAGGACTCGCGGACAACCTGCTCGAACATGGCGAACAGAGCATGCTGGTCGGCGCGCGTGCGCATGTTCGGGAAAGCCAGGAGTGCATGGTGGAGGACCCAGTTGTTGTCGATCCAGTGACACGTCACCGCGTAGTACTGATCGTTGGAGACGGCCGTCCAGCCGTCCATGGTGAAGTTCACGCGGCTGGTGCACTCGTCGAGGAGCTTGCGAAGCGCATCCTGAAAGCGCTTGTGGGCGCTGAGGATGTCGCGAGAGAGGGTCATGCGGTTGTAGATTTTTGCCGCCTTATTGGCGTGGTCAACGGCCTTGCACAGCCAGCGGCTCTCCAGCTTGGTGAAGGGAATCTGCTCGTCGACGACGAGTTTCCACAGGCATGCGCGGAAGAAAGCCTGCTCGAACTTGCCCTGCCCCGCCATCGCGCGACCAATTGGAGTGTCGATGAACTCTTTCACGTCACCAGCGATGCCGCCAGGAACCTTGCCCTCTGCGACCATGACACGGAAGGTGTGCTTGTGGATGACACGCAGGTGGTTCCACATGGCTTTCGTGTTGCGCTTGGGATCGGAAATCCACGTGCCATCTGGCACGTCGTTGCGAGTACGTCGCGGACACAGCTTGCAGAGAGCTTTCCCATCTTTGCCGTCGATTTTGTCGAAGCACTCCCAGATCGCCGATCGTTCCGGTTCCTTCCGCTTGCCGACGCACTCGGCTGCAGCTTCGTCGGTAGATGGGGCTGGAAGGTCAACGATAGGGTTGTCGGTGACGGTAGAAACGACGACGGCCTCAGCATCGGCCTGCATGGTGGATGGGGCGTCGGATTGCGATGGGGCAGCACTCTAGGAAGCCATGTTGACTTGGGGTCGCACGAGGCGACCTGCACACTGCATGAAGTGCGAACATCAGGGACGTTAAGAGCGAGTACCAGCCGCCACGGCGAGTACACGCGAGTAGATGTCGGACGCGACCCGCGAGTACCCCCTTTGTCCACGTTGGACGATATTGGTAATCGCCGAACGGACATCGTGGGTAGGGGAAATCTCACGGGAGTGCACAAACAACGAACTGGTACACCGTGTCACACTGGGATAACAAAATCAACAAGTACATCCCCGTGTACCAGAGGGATGGGTTCGTGCAAGATGACCATGCAGGTGTCGAACAGTGCGCTGTCGTCAATTCATGTGCGGTTATGTTTTCCCGTACCCACGTCTACATCCGAGTACCCCGTGGTACTCGTCTATATCGAGTACCACAGGGGTACTCGTCTCTCTCGAGTACCCCGTGTTACTCGGATGCGACGAGTACCACATGGGGTACCCACAAACTGCGAGTACCCTGCGTGCTACTCAAGCGGCCTGCCGGACTCGAACTCGCATGCACGTTACTCGCATGGTACTCGTTACCACGCGAGTACCACGCGAGTATCACTACTCGTTTGTGCAGCCTTACATGGTCCGCGAGAGAGCGAGCGAGAGAGAGAGAGAGAGAGAGAGAGAGAGAGAGAGA
>SZWC01003795.1:81996-107407 GCA_023375785.1 Penium margaritaceum
AGGGGGAGGGCGAGGGGGAGAGCGAGGGGGAGTTCAAGGGGGATGGCGAGGGGGAGGGGGGAGAAGGAAGAGGAGGGGGTATGGAAGGGGAGGGGGACGGGGCGGGGGAGGGGGAGAGGGAGGGAGAAGGGGAGAGGGAGGGGGAGAGGGAGGGATAAGGGGAGAGGGTGGGGGAGGGGGAGGGAGAGGGGGACGGGGACTGGGAGAGGGAGAGGGTTGAAGGGAGTGTGAAGAGGTGTAGGAAGGTGGATGGCCCAGAGAAGGTTGTGATTAGCTGCATTTGGTCTTCAGCATCGGATTGGAGGAGACGCCCGCCGCTTGCTGAGGGTGGATGGACCTGTGACAGTTGTCCAGCGACGTGTGGTCCTCAAGTCCGCCCTCTCCCCCAAGTTTTGTGGTTGCTGGGTGGACGTGCGCACGTGCGTTCGCTTCCAGCCATCGGTCGACGTGGACGCTTTGTCGACGGATCACCGCACCAACGCCTACAATTGCCGCAACCGTTGGGCGTTGGTTTCTGACGCTAACGTCCAAAGCACTGAGCTGTAGATTCGGGAAGTGGTTGCTGTGCTCTTACGGTGACCCCAATCTCGGAGATTTTGGCTACAGAAATTGGAGAGAAGACAGTAGCCCGCTTAGTTCATGGGTGCAGTTCAGTGCAATCCCTTGCATGATTTCACATGGTGGTTAGGGGGCTGCAACCGTGAGGCACTGCGGGTGTTCATCCAACACGGTTGCCACGTGAATTTGTTTTGGATGGTATTCTTCGCAACTTTTTGCAGATGAACTGTATTTTTTGCATAGTGTCTCAACACAATAGGTGCGGTGGTGGCTATCCTGTGGGGCATTGATCATACATACATTCAGCATTGGTGTCACAGTTGTGTGTCGGAAGGGGGTCAACGCTCTGATGTACACAAACACAGCCTGCTGGAGATTTGTGTAGTGTCCCGCCCGCCCCCGTCCCCTGGGCAGGGCCAAATGTTTTGTGTTTGCCAACATGTCGTAGGTCTTGACAGCACCTCATTTGTTGCTGCCTCTCTTTTTTTTCTTGGCTCGTTCTTTTTGGCTGGGTGGCTCTGAATTTCACGGCTCCAACACAAAAGCTGTGAGGAGGACGCCTGCGGCTGTCCCCCACCGGCATTGACCTTCTCTGCTGCTTCTCTGTTCTATCCTGTCACTCTGTACATTCTGCGCTTGTCTCCCCTCCTCTGCCTTCCTCTCATTCCACAGGTGCAGAACATACTTTACGAAGGCATGGCCGTCACGTCGGGCGTCGTCTACATCCAACACCAATGCCACGCCGGCAGTCCGCTGGAGAGGGATCATCACTTTGCACACCTCAACAGACCAAAGTGCCGACAGGACAAGGGGTGCGATGGATATTTCAGGAACTGGCGGCCGGTTGAACTGGAGAGGGAAGACCTATCTTCCCTTGCCTTGCTCCTCGATCTTGCAAGGAGAGCGGCGACTGTGGGTAGGGGGACTGCAGAGGACGCTGTAGAGCAACTTGAGACAGCGTATCGGTCGTCGTGCATCGATTTGGAGTCAGACAAAGACACTTTGTGTCGCGTCTCATTTATTCGGACTCCTCCGTACAAGTCGGACTTTCGGTGTATACTGTCAAAAGACGATTGCACATGAAATGGGCCTTTCCCGTAATTGTATGCATGCTGGCCGGTCTGCACATCTGTCTCACATGAATCAGTTGTTTCGCTTTTTTTTTTCCTTTTCCCTCTAGTATATCCTTTGTTGTTTCACACCTCACTCAATCATTTGTTGTCAACCAGTGGACTCCGGCCAATTTCCTAATCACCCCCCGGAGAAGCAACTGGCTGGCGAGCTAGTTCTCTTTAGCCGTCGGTGCGACAATCCCAAGCTTGTTGCTTAGGCTGTCGAAAGGGCATCCACAGCAATTGTGATGTCTGTCCCGTTGGATGTGAGATTTCTGAACTAAGGGGAAACAATTTCTCCTACCTTAAGGCTGCATATCGTAGGCTGTTGGTAGCTGGCATGCACCACGTGTTGCTAGTTGATGCAATTGTCATGAAAAGCATGGAAACCTCGACCAAGGGAAACTGAATAGGGTCAGAAAATTTTGAGACCCGCGGTCTCTAGTATGTGATGACTTCAGAAAAGTGGAGTTCAGCTGGGGACATCCCGCTATCCTGTATGCAATAATTGAAACACTATGAGCAAAGCCAAGGACAATTTAGTAGAAGAGGTTGTGAGAGAGTGAGAGTGCGGGAGGTGGCGTGTGGCGAGTGTGTAATTCATCTCGAAAGTGTACGTTACCGGAACCACACAAGAGAAGGAGTTTGTGGAGACCGACACCCCGAGAGCGCCATGGCAAAGGCTCCCGACACTTGCACATTACACATTGCAACCGCAACAAGACAGAGTTTGTGAGGCTAGGAAAGAGAAAGATCAACAAATCAGTGAGCATGCACCTCGCTTGTGCATCACGCACAGGAGACCACGTCACGACCTGGGGTTTTGAGCCCGACCGCTGAACAGATGCGGAGGGCGGCTATTCACCAATGTTCAGTGCAATACGAGCATGGTGGCCCCTGTAGTTACCCGGAAATTTCCTAGGCTGAATGTGTGAGAGCAAGCAACCACGTGCGAGAACCACACGACGCCATGGATGCGGAAAGCTTGCCTTCATTAGCTCAGGTGAAACCAAGACAGGAGTGGGAGGGGAGCGAGAGAGACTTAGCACCCGGTGAGCGTGCACTCGCCACGGGCATCACACCCAAGCGAGCACGCACCGCCACCCAGGGGTCGAGCCCGACCGCTCGGCACAAAACCGAGACATCGGCTGCTCACCAGTGCGCGGGTGAACCCGGCACGCTGGACCCCTAAGGATCAGCACCCGAGAAATGCAGCTCCCCCAGAAAACACTCAAGGCAAGCAACATGATGCAGGGCACGGCAGTGAGAAACGTACGGGCCCTAGCATCTACCGCATCTCAGAGTCAAGGGAATCAAAGAGGATCAGACAATGGCCACATGTGTGTCAAGAGTTGTCCCTGGGTCCAGGAGCAGCAGCAGCTCGAGAACGCCCATGACTCCTGCCAGGGCTGACGCGCCTGTAGCTTTCCCAGGTAGAGCCATTGTCAGTCAATGTGTACAGGTGTGTGCAATGTATGTGGAGGCAAGAGGGCACAGAGTTGTGAGTGGCCAACGAACTTCAACACTCCCCCATGACCCGCAGACAACCACCCACACACGCATGAGCACTACAAGGGAATCAAGAGAGGTGACGGAGACATAATGGACCAAATGAGCCTGGATCATGTGGACAGATAAGACCAACAGAGTGAACATCACTTTTGAACACATTACGGCTGAGGGCCTTCGTGAGGAAGTCAGCTCTCTGAGACCGTGTGTCCACCCAAGCGACCTGGACTATGCCAGCAGCAATGCACTCGCGAACAAAATGATGCTCCACATTGATGTGCTTGGTGCGTGAATGATGCATGCCACTGTTTTCAGCAATGGCCTTTGTGCTTTGGTTATCACAGCGTAGCGTGATGCAACGGATGGGTACACGCAATTGCTGCAACAGACGACACAACTAGACAGCCTCACATGTGCCTGCACCAAGCGCAACATACTCAGCCTCAGCGGTGCTGCGAGCAACACACCCTTGTTTGCCACCAACAAGAAAGATGTAGCCGGTTCGACTGCGAGCATCAGAGTCATGCGCCCAGTCACTGTCCGTGAAGCCGTCAACAACTGAGGGCTGTGCACGAAAGTACAGGCCGATGCGGGGGGTGGGGAGGGCATAGCGCACCACCCGCAACGCTGCCTCAAGATGGCGCTCACGGGGGTATTGGGAGAACTGGGAAAGGAAATTAACAGCGAATGCCACATCTGCACGAGTGGTTGTGGCAAGATACATCAAGGAGCCAATAACACGGAGGTAATCAATCAAATCGACCGTCTCCCCCAGTGTGGACATGTCACGGGATTTCAGTAAGGACTGACCAGCGGGTGTCATAGGAGTGGACGTAGTGGGGATAGATGTGAGGAGCGGGGCAAATCTCTCCCCCAGGCTGCGTACATATGCAGCCTGATGGACGTGCAAGGTGTGACGCCCCCGGTCTCGTTCCAACTCCATGCCAAGAAAGACTCGAGCCGGTCCAAGATCCTTCATCTTGTATGTCGCCTGAAGAAGTGCCTTTGCTACTGCAACAGAGGCGGGATCAGGAAAGGCAATGAGGAGGTCATCTTCGTAGACAAGGATGGCGACAAGTGGCTTGGTGGGGCCACTGAGGAACAGTGTGGGGTCCACAGCACTCCGTCTGTACCCTCCCTTTTCAAGGATCACTGTGATTTCTTGGTTCCAACACCGTGGGGACTGTTTCAGGCCATAGAGGGTCTTGCGCAAGCACCACACCCGGTTTGTTCCATCTGAGAAGCCAGGTGGCTGCACCATGTAAATCTCCTCATCCAACCTACCATGAAGGAAGGCATTGTTGACATCCATCTGCTCGAGCTCCAAATCATGCTGAGCAACCAGGCTCAAGAGAGCCCTGGCCGTGGTGTAGCGACCAACTTGGGCAAAGGTCTCGTCAAAGTCGACACCAGGAATCTGAGAGAACCCCTTTGCGGTGAGACGTGCCTTGTAGCGTTCAACAATGTTGTCAGGGTTCAGCTTACGACAATACACCCACTTGGCCGCAACTGCCTTGCGACCCGGTGGGAGGTCGACAAGCTCTTACACCTTATGCTCAGACAGTGCATCAAGTTGAGCATTCATGACCTTCTCCCACAGGGAGGAGTCGGAGGCCGTGCGCGCTGTTTGAACAGTCAGAGGCTCAGGTGGTAGAGGGGAGAGCCCAGCGGTAGTAAAGCACGATGCAACGTATCCAGCCACAGATGAGGACAGAGCTGAATGGAACTCATCCTCAACAACGGAGTACCCCAGTGCAGTGTTGGGATGGATGATAGAGGCAGCAGTGGACAGAGAAGAGGTAGCAAGGCCGAGGGCCCGGAGACCAGGGTCACCAGAGACCACTGGATGTGACTGAGAGGGAAGTGCCCGGAGGCGCCCGCCACGAGTGTAGGGTGACACCGGTGGAATGGACGGTGCACGCACAGAGGCAGAAGGAACATCAGGGCGTGACTGCACAGCCGGAGGCAGGGAGACCGCAGGGTCAGATTGTGGAGAGAGAGCAAGTGGCGGGGAGACAGTGCCAGGTGGGGAGACAGAAGATGCAGGTGAGACAGCATCAGGCGAAGAAGGGGACGGCCGGGGAGAGGGTGCAGTAAGAGGAGCAGACGATACAGAGGGCAAAGAGGAATGAGAGGGAGAGGAGGGCAAGGCCAAACTCCGTGCAGTGGACGAGGCGACGGAGGGCGACAAGGGATGCCCAGAGGGAAGAACTGAAGGCCCAAAAGGCAGAGAACCATCCCCACCCCGAGAGAGCGGAGCGAGGGAGGCACCAAGGCGGGGAGTGTCACGTTCAAACATGTGTTCAAAGAAGAGGGCATCACGAGACTCGATGACACGGCACCGGGAGGGGTCCCAGAAGCGCCACGCTTTGGAGAAGGGAGAGATGCCCAGAAAGAGGCAGAGCCGGCCACGAGGGGACATCTTGCCATCGCGGTGGTCCGAGGGGACCCACACAGAGGCAAGACAACCCCAGACACGGGCAAGGCGGAGATCGGCCCGTTGACCAGTCCAGCGTTCGAAGGGGGTGACAGAGTGGGGAAGGGGACCATGAGGGATACGGTTCCGGACCCAAGTGATGTACGACATGGCCTCAAAGGCAAAGAGAGGGGATTGGCCGGAGGCAGAGAGGAGGGAATGCACACCATTAGCAAGGGTGCGATTCCAGCGCTCAGAGACATCATTTTGTTGAGGGGTGTAAGGGGTAGAAGACTCTACCCGGACACCACGAGAGGAGAGGAAACGGGAGGTGGGACCAAAGAACTCACCACCACGATCACTGCGAAACACACGCAGGGGTCTGTTACAGGCACGCTCAACCTGTGGGAGCCAGGACTCAAGAACATCACTGACGTCGCTTTTGTGACGAAGGGCAAAGACCCAGCGGTAGCGGGAGAAATCATCTGTCAAGCAGAGGACGTAACGACCAAGGCCGTCAAGGAAGTCATTGGACAATGGGCCCATGACGTCAGCATGCACCAGGTTGAGGGGTTGAGCGATAGTGGACTCAGAGGTGGAAAAGGGGGAGTGGTGCATCTTGCCACTGGCACAGTCAAGACAGGTGGACGTGCAGGGAGGAGTAAACGTGGCAGGGTCAAGGCCGTGGGCGGGCTGAAGGTGAAGGAGGTGCTGGATGGCAGCGGTGTGAATGTGGCAGAGACGACGATGCAGGAGATCAGTGTGCTCAGGAGACAAGGACGGGGCAACGTGAACAAGAGCAGATGAAGCGGAAGTGGAGGGCAACGTGAGCGGGACACAAAACATGCGATCACAGTGCACACCACGAAGAACAACATGGCCAGATGAGCGAATAGAGATAGAGGCAAGGCCACGGTTGGAGGAAAAGTCCATGCCCTGGTCGTCAAGGGTGGTCACAAAGAGAAGGCTGACCTCAAGGTCAGGCACGTACAAGACGTCAGGAAGATAGACAGTGCTACCAGGACCCAAAAAGCGTACCACACCAACACCCTGAACAGGGAGCAACTGGCCGGAGCCAGTGCGGACAAGGCGTACGGACTGAACAGGGCCAAGAGAGACGAAGGATGAACGACAGGAGGTCATGTGATGCGTGGCCCCAGAATCGATGATCCAGAGGCCGGGCGAGGCACGAGTGGTGGGGAGGACAAGACATACAGCAATAGTGCCGCGGGCAGAGAGAGAGGACGAGCGACCAAGATGTGTGAGGTATGTGTGTGACTGTCATTCTTCAATCCATGCACAATCGTCAGGCAAGTCCCCTTGAACACGACCAGAGGAGTCACCACGAAGAGTGTCCTCAGACTCACAAACAGACACATGGGACTGGCCACTCACACTCTCACCTCCATGAGAGCGAAGGTGAAGAAGCTCCGCCAACCGACGTTCAAGGGTGCGCTCCTCATCACGGTGATCAGAGGAGCGCTCTGAGGAACGGTCGGAGGAGCGATCAGAGAAGTGCCCGTCATCACGTGCCCAGTGGGGTACGTGGTAGTGAGATGGCAGAGGTCCGTAGTATGGTGGTCCAGATGGAGGAGGAATCCAGCCCCAAGGGCTGGGTGTCGGAGGTGTCGGGTGCAGGGGGTAGAGGTGGTGGAGAGCGCAGAGCCAGTGGAGGATGATGAGGATGAGGCGGCAGTCACCGTAGCAGCGGCAGAGGTGGCAGTAACACCGGTGCGTGCCCAGTGTGCGCGCATGGAGGAGGCCAAACGTGCATCATCACGAGGGGCAGGACATTTTGGTGCAGAGTGACCAGAGGCGCCACAGTTCCAACAGGTGACGTCAGCAGCAATGGTGGCCAAGTTCTTGCCACCGCGACCACCCCCACGGCCTTTGCCCCCTCGATCGCCACCCCGACCTGAGCCACCACCCCCACCTCGGGAGACACCTTGAGTGGAATGTGCTGCCGCCTGCGACGAGGACAAGGGAGGGGAAGCTACGACAGAGGAGGAAGAGGAGGAGGTGGTGACAGTAGCCAACGCAGCGCGACGCATGCGCTTGTTCTGGAGGGCATTCCACCAGTCGGTCAGGCGCGAGGCAGTGACGTCAAAGAGGGGGCCGATCCCAGGTGGGGAATCAGCAGGGACACGTTCAGAGGCAAGGCGCTCAAGCTCAGTCTGAGAGACATGGAGATACAAGTCAGACAGCTCAGGAATGAGGCCAGCAACGATGGAGAGGCAGGCGGAAAGAGGACCGGGGGCGGCCCTACCCAGGTCTCGCAGTAGGCGCTGACTGGGCACCCAATACTCATCTGCTGTCTCATCCGCGCGCATCTGCAAGGTGTTGAATTGCATCGTGAGGGCGCCCTGGGCAGCGTGCCCAGTTACTGTCTTGCGGCGGTGGATGAGAGCGTAGGCGCAAACATGATCAGCTAGCGTGCCATGGGAGGGGTCTACATTGTACGTACCAATGTCGTCGAGGAGACTTTCTGGACCTGCAATGACAAGTGCTCGTACAGCGCGAGCGGCCTCTGTAGGTTGTGGTACAAATGGCGCCTTGGCAGGCGAGTAGTAATCCCAGAGAAGCTCACCCTGGGCCCACGCGCTGAAGCGAGTCTCCTAGGACGTGAATGTGAGCTTGGAAGTGAACTGTGGTGGTGGAGTTCAAAGTCCTTCTGCTGAGCTGGAGGTAGAGGACGGGCAAAGGCTGTTGCTGAGAGAGACGGAGAGGAAGAGTTGGCAACGGCACCTCCGGGAGGAGCAGACGAGTCTGCTGAGGCAGACTCTGTGGTAGGTAGAGCTGCGGCAAAGGTGGGAATGGCACGCAGTTTCTCCATAACAAGTGCGGCTACTGTAGCAGCTAGCTCATGCTGTGCTTCCTGCCCCCGGTGAAGCTCATCCTCAGCTCTCGGCGCTCTGCTTGCGCCTCACTAAGAGCCGCCGGGAGGGCCTCTATAGTTTCCTCTAGTGCAGGCATGATGGAATATGGAATAGGAACTGAGAGTGAAAGGAGAACAAAGAGTCAATTGGAAGGCAATGCTCACCAAACTGGTGATGCGGGAGAAGATTGAAGAGCGGCGGCACGACAGCTGCAGCTGAGGAAAACAGAACGGCCACCCAGCCTGCAACCGCCACGGTAAGGCACAGCAGTCCTGTCGTTGCGACTCCACCGACTGCAGCAGTGGCAGATGCCACGAGGACACCGGTGGTGATTGGTGACGTTGCGTCACGCGGGGCGCCAGTAGGCATCAGCACTGCTGAGGCAGTGGACGCTCGGATGGAGCCAACGGAGCTGGAAGTGGTGTCTACTGTTGTGGAGGCTGCCGTGGCAATAGATGCTGCAGCAGCTGTGATCTGTGTGGCGATGTTGGCGGCAGCACTTGCTAGCAGAGTGAGTGAGGCAGCTGTCTGCGCGTATGCTTCAGCTGCCCTGCCAACTACCGTCTGTGCAGGGGCACGGCAGGCCCTTGCTGTTGCTGCGAAGGTAGCTGCAGCACCAGCTGCTGCGTCAAGGATAGCGCCGGCCAAGCTGATTGAGTCGACATGAACGGGGAGAAACGGGATGACGCCGGGCACCTCGGGTGCAGTAGATGCCGTGTCAGGTCCTACTGTAGTAGAAGGAGGAGCAGGAGTGGGAGAAGCGGGTGGTTCAGGACGTTGGGAGTTGCTAGTGGATTACATTCTTGGCGACAAGGGCGATGACGGTGGTAGGTTGTCTGGGGTGTAGACTTGGCGATCGATTTCCTCCCTTTCACGCTCTGCTACAGCGTCAACGTCCTCCTGCCAATAGGTATGGTCAAGCATACGTACCCACAAGGGGATGTCGTCGTCGTCCGCCAGCGTGGAGTGCTGAGTGGGCTGCTGGCGCAGTCAGGACACTCATAGCAAGTGCACCACCTAGGCTGCGGAGGACAAGAGGAGGTGTTGTGCAAGGAGATGATGCGGCGCACGGTGAAGATTCAACGTGTACGAGAATGTAGTCACGGGCAGCTGCAGTAGATGCGGCCTTAGATGCTCCAAGGGCTGAGGAGAACAGCCGTGAGTGATTGAACAGATTAGGTCAGGATCCGCCGGACGGCACAGACGTGTCGACGGTAGTGGCAGTCCGAGATGAAAGAGTAGCCAAGAGTGTGGCCTAGGGTGCTCCGCGAGGTATTGCCCGTGGGTGCGGGCTGAGCTCAAATGAGCACTACGGAACGAGGTGACGCTATTGTTCAGCGCCGAGCAGTAAGGGTGCACACCGGTTCGGAACCGCGGTTCTCAGGTTGGAACTGGAACCGCGGTTCCGGTTCCGGCTCGGAACCGGAACCGCGGTTCCGGTTCCGGAACCGCGGTTCTGCCTGGAACCGCGGTTCTTCACGGTTCTACACATGAAGAGGTGTTACATGCACTTTTTCTCTAGAAAAAATGTAGGGACAGCAAGTTTACATTTTGACAAATCTGACCTGTCTCACTTTCATAATAGAGTCATGACTATGGGGAAACACCAAGCATTACTTCATAAACAACCAGTTCATTATTGGTTCCCATGTCATGCACACTTGGGATTGCTTTATGCATTAGCCATGTTGATGTATTGAACTCATCATCGCCATTGTTCAATGCAAGAACTAGCACACATTATGGAATGTTATGAGATTGAAGAACAATGCATGTAAAATCAGTTGACTGATGGATCACAACTCTACTCTCCATCGCCATCGTCATCGTCGTCATCACCATCTCCACCCCTTAAACCCACTCCCACCTCCATCACATCTTCATCCTCACCGGTGTCAAACAACCTCAGGCCCTCTAACTCCTCAGTTGCTTCACCAACCAACTCTGCTCTGGCCAGCCGGCGTAGTGAATTCACTCGGTCTTCCTCCTCCTTCAGTTCTGGGGCCACATTGCCATGGCGATCAACTGGAAACTCTAGCAGGCTGGGCTCATTGATCCACGACTTCATGGTGAGGAGATTTTCTACTGTCAAGTGGTCGAGCGAATGGCGGAAGTCAGTGATGACGTGCCGGCCGAGGGAGAAGAGGCGCTCGGACGGTGTGGNCGCCCACCTGTCCACCTCACCCTCAAGTGTGGTTGCAGCTGGTTCTTCAACCCGGGGGGCTGGATGTCGTGGTGCAAACAGATCATGTGATGGATCTGCCAGCGCAGCCTGCAACAACTCTTCATCCTCTTCTTGCTGCTGCAGCACACGCGGACGGAGTTGGCGCTGCTCTGTTGCTGCTGGCGCTGCTACAGTAGCAGGGAAAATCTCGTTGTCATCACCTGTACCTGATGCTGCTGCTGCTGCTGCTGCTGCTGCTGCTACTTCCGCTGCTGCCGTTGCTGCTGCTTCAGCTGCTGCACGTGCCTCCTCCACCCTGGTGTAGTATGGGCGGAGGATCTCGATTACCTTCACCTGAAGTTCAGCTGCAGACTTGATGCCCATGAGCCGGTGCGTCCTGTCGAAGTAGCGCAGCCGGAATCGTGGGTCTGCTGCTGTTGCAAGCACGTGACGGTCCGTCACCAGGGCGGCGTACTTCTCTAGCTTTGCCTGGACAGCTTCAAGTCCGGGCTTGATGTCTGCAAGAAGTTGATCCTTCATGGTGAGTCTGCCAGCTGCTCCGCGCCGCTTGCCTTTCTTCTCTGCATTGATAGACCGCACCTGCCACCCATGGATCTTCGTGAGCATGGACTCAAAGAAGGGGATAACCAGAATGAGAGTAGGGTACTTGCTGCCGCTAATGTCATCTGTGTACGACTTGAACGGCTTCAAGATAAGAGTCAGCAGTGCGATGGTGGCCCACTCCTCATCAGTTGGAGTTAGCAGCGTGCCCTCCCTTCCATATCCTGCCAGCCATGTCACAAGCACCTTGCGTAGAAACAACACGCGGCTACACATGTCAAGGGTTGAATTCCACCTTGTCTCAGTGTCAAGATGGAGAGAGAGGTACTTGACACCGGCGGCAGAGGCTACAGAGATGAGGGACTGCTCCCTTGGCGTGCTACGGTTGGCAAATATGGCAATCGCCCTTGCCTTGCCGATGACCTCGGAGACAGCAGGGAGGGACAGCAAATCATTGACCGCCAGGTTCATGATATGCCCCAAACATCTGATGTGACCGGCCTTCACAAACCCGTTGCCCGATGGTATGATATGGCGGTCAATCATGGCGTCATTTGTGCTCTCATTGTCCATAGTGATGCAAAACACACGTGACCACAACCCCCACCCTTTCAGTGCATCCGAAAAGACATCAAACATGTTCTGTGCTGTCAGTGAGTCTGGAATGGCAGGAAAAGAGAGTGCCATGGATTTGACCTTGAAGTCATTCACCCAATGCGCTGTGATTCCTACATACTTCATGTTTGCATCAGATTTCCAGCCATCAGTGGTGAAACTGATGGCGGAGGAGACCTCAGACAGCAGCTTGCGTAACCTAGCACGAAAAGCAACTGCCCCTGTCACAATGCCACGTGCAATGGTCATGCGACCAGGCAGATGAGCAGTGGGATTGCAATGCAGAAATGCTTTCTCCAGCCAGAATGATTGCATTGACAAAAATGACAGGTTTTTATCAATGACGTGCTTCCACAGACACGAGAGCCAGTACCTCTTGTTGAACGTTACCCCCACTCCCGCAACAGCACGCTCTATGACGGTGGTACCTGCTCCTGGATCTGCCCTAACAGCTTCCACAGCGGCGGAGACGGCATTTGCAGTGGCGTGTTGCAGTGCGGCAGTGACCTCTAACTCCTTCATCTCCTTAAACAACTTTGGATGGCCTAGACAAAGATGCTTTCTCATTCCGCTGGTGGAGCTCTTCCTGCAACCAAAATCTCGGCCGCACTCATTGCAATCTGCCCTATCTGGATCAGCTTCCTGCTTCTTGAAGTAGCGCCAGATGACGGCCTTGTTCTTCTTGCGTTTGTCACCGACCTCCCCCTCACCATCTGACTCCTCCTCATTGTCGGAGTCTTCTGCAGCCGCTCTCTCTTCGCCCAAGCCCATGCCATCTACCATGCTTGCNAGCACTGCTAGTATAACTGCAGCCAGTACCGCTGCCATTGTAGCAGCTGCTGGTTCTGCTGAATGTGCTGGTGATTCTGAGCCTACTGCTGGCTGCTTTTGCTGCCGGCTGCTACAAGTGGCACAGCGTGCTGCTGCTGCCTGCTCCTGCTGGCTGTCGCTGCTTCTTGCTCCTGCTGGATGCCGCTGCTGCTGGCTGCTTCTGCTGTCGGCTACTGCAAGTGGCACAATGTGCTGCTGCTGCTGCTTACTCCTGCTGGCTGCCGCTGCTGCCTGCTCCTGCTGGATGCCGCTGCTGCTGGCTGCTGCAAGAGCCACAACGTGCTGCTGCTGCCTGCTCCTGCTTGCTACCGCTGCTGCTGGCTGCCGCACACGCGGCTGATGCTGCTGACGAATGTGCTGGTGATTCGGAGCAACGATTGGGCTCTTCTGCTGCCGCCTGTTGCAAAAGACACAACCTGCTGCTGCTGCCTACTCCTGCTGGCTGCCTGCTCCTGCTGGCTGCCGCTCACGCGGGTGATGGTTTTGACGTGTGCCTGGTGATTCTGCCTCTCGCGCGCTGTTGGATGGCCCTGCGGCTGACGAATGTGCGGCTGCTGCTGACGAGTGTGCGGCCGCTTGCTGACGAATGTGTGGCCACTTGCTGCGGCTGACGAATGTGCGGCTGCTGCTTGCTGCGGCTGCTGCCTGCTGCTGTAGCCTGCTGTTGCTGCCTGTTGCTTCTGCCGCTACCTGCTGCTGATGCCGCGGCCGCTGCTTATGACACGGCTGCTGCTGGCTGCCGCACCCGTGGCTGATGGTGCTTGCTCATGCAAGAGGCACAGCCTGCTCCTGGGGTTGCTAGATGCCTCTGTCGCTACTGTCGCTAGCTACCGCTGCAGCCATGATCTGGTGGCAGTGGTGGAACTTGGCAGAGGGGTAAAGAGCTGAGGAGCGAACTTCCTCTGAGAGCGCGAAGTTACTCAGACGACAAACTGAAGTGGTGGTCCCGCAATGAACCCAGGCGACAAACTCAAATGGCAGTGACGTCGCCATGCTCACGTCATGTGCCCAAAGGAAGCTCCAGTTGCTGGAGCAGGAAGATTCGTCGTAGAGGAATCTTCCTGCTCCAGCGACTGGAGGAGGAAGCAAAGCCGTGTGCCTGTTGCGTGCATGGCACGCAACAGGCATGAGCTGCGGCGCCGCCAAGTGCATTGAACGGACAACGATGCCCGTTCCGAGGTGGCGAGGATTGGGAATCCTCGCCACCTCGGAATACATGGTGACACATCAAAGTTTCGACGGATGTGGACCAATGACATTAGGATATCGCTGGTTGGCATGCCATTCCGCGGTGGCAAGGATTTCGTTCGCTGGTTGTCATGCCATTCTGTGTCTCACTTTTAACTGTTCGAGTGTTGAACAGGTCCGCTGTTTTTTTTTTGCCCTCCCCCCCTTCCCCCCCAAAAACCTAGGTGCGAGAACCGCGGTTCTGCGACGGTTCCGGAATCCCGGAACCGGAACCGCGGTTCCGGTTCTGGAACCGGAACCGCGGTTCCGGTACCGCGGTTCCAAGAACCTGTGTGCACCCTTACCGAGCAGATGCACAGTGCATATTCGGTACTGCGGTGAGGTCAGGTAGCCGAGAGGGGCTCGGGTGTTCGCAGACGCGACTGTCCAGGACCGAGGGGCGGTGGGCGAGATGCCTCACATCGCTCTGATACCAGTAGTTACCCAGAAATTTCCTAGGTTGAATGTGTGAGAGCAAGCAACCACGTGAAAGAACCACACGACTCCATGGATGCAGAAAGCTTGCCTTCATTCACTCAGGTGAAACCAAGACAGGAATGGGAGGGGAGCGAGAGAGACTTAGCACCCGGTGAGCGTGCACTCGCCACGGGCATCACACCCAAGCGAGCACACACCGCCACCCGTGGATCGATCCCAACCGCTCGGCACAAAACCGAGACAGCGGCTGCTCACCAGTGCGCGGGTGAACCCGGCACGGTGGCCCCCTAAGGATCAGCACCGGTGAAATGCAGCTCCCCCAGAAAACACTCAAGGCAAGCAACATGATGCAGGGCACGGCAGTGAGAAACGTACGGGTCCTAGCATCTACCGCATCTCAGAGTCAAGGGAATCAAAGAGGATCAGACAATGGCCACATGTGTGTCAAGAGTTGTCCCTGGGTCCAGGAGCAGCAGTAGCACGAGAACGCCCATGACTCCTGCCAGGGCTGACGCGCGTGTAGCTTTCCCAGGTAGAGCCATTGTCAGTCAATGTGTACAGGTGTGTGCAATGTATGTGGAGGCAAGAGGGCACAGAGTTGTGAGTGGCCAACGAACTTTAACAGCCCCCTTAAAATCAACATCTGGGTCTATAATGCAACTCCCCCAGATCCCACACCCATGTTTGGAGGTTGACCAAGGGCATCCTAGAGTAAGGCGGTTGAATCAAGGCCGAGACTGGTCGTGATCTTGCGTGTCTCTGTTTTAGCTCTCCTCGACCCATCGCAACTGTGAGAGGTGCGATGTGATACGTTGGTAGTAGGACTTGGAGCAGTCCTCATGCAGAATAGTAACCCAATTCCGTATGAGATCCGGAAGGTCATCCCCACTGAAACGCGGTACACGACTGGGGATCAAGAATTCCTTGTAGTAGTACACGCTTTTAAGATGTGCCATTGCTACCTCAAGGGTGTTCAAGGGGGTGTGACGGTCGTGACCGATCCTAACCCATTGGTGTTTTTTCCAAACACAACCAAACCTGTCAAGACAATAGACGTATTCGAGCAAATACCTGACCCGATTCTCATTCACATGGGAAATTTGGTCACGATACATCAACGGGGCAGATCCACTAAGATGAATGCCTGTGGAAATTAAAGCAACCACCGAGGTCAGTGGCTGTCTTATACCCGTTGTGACACCTACAGTGTAAACGCCTGAACACCCTTACCTTTGCGACAACCACCGTTAGAGATTTTCCACTACAACGGGTTTGTAAACAGAATCAAGATGGGATTCTTGGTTCCAAAACTCTAGAAATCTGGTCAAGTATAGATTGTTGGAAGCCACATCTGGCATGGAGAACAAGTTATTGTGCCAAACTTGGGAGACCTTCGATCAAAGGTTATTGCCCAATTCCACAATCCGTTGGTGGCAGGTCATGTGGGACCGCGAAAAATCGGACAAGCACTCTTGGACAACTATTTGTGGCCAAGATGGATTGTCTATATCCGTAAGTATTGCATGACATGCGACCCATATCTTCGAAACAAGGCTAGTAACAAAAAGTCCGCTGGAATCCTCCAACAACTTCCCATCCCTGGGACTCCTTGGGAGTGTGTCAGCATGGAATTTATTATCGGTCTTCTGGAAGTGGCCCGAGGCCATGATGAAATACAAGTGGTTGTGAAGCTTCTTACGAAAATAACACATTTCATTCCTACAACCACGAACGTCAATGCCGAAGAGACCGCTCGTATCTTATTCGAGGATGTCGTAAAGTACCACGGCTTACCGTTGTGCATAACCTCCAATTGAGATAGAAAGTTTGCTAGGAAATTCTGGCAAAGGATGCATGAATACTTTGGCAACGAGGAAAAAAATCAACAGTATTTCACCCTCAAACCAATGGATAAATAAAGTACATGAACCACACTCTGGAGAAAATGCTCCACATGTACGTTGACCCTGCCATGGAACAAATTCCTAGCACTGGCAGAGTTTACAGTGAACAACTCGGTGAACGAGTCGGCTCAATTCACACAGTTTGTGTTAGAAAGTGGTCGGCATCCAGTGGTACCCTCTTCGTTGGTGAATAGTGGAAGTACACAAGGAAAAAATCCTTTTACTCAAGCCTTTGTCAAACGCATAGAATCCTTGTTAAAGGAAGTGAAGGGTCACCTTCAAGTGGTTCGACAAGGACATAAGGCATTGTCTAGGCATTGCCAACAGAGGTCACTATGAGGTCTCACTTGACATTGGCGACAAAGTGTTTCTTAGCACTAAGAACCTTCGGCTGAAGTCGTTAGGAGCACGAAAAATTCTACCAAAATGGATTGGGCCGTTCTCCATCATTGCACTCATTTGGCCAGTGGCACATCGATTACTGCTTTCGCTGAGTATGAAGATACATGACGTGATTCATGTGAGCCTTCTGGCTCCATACACGGTAGAAGGAACAATTCAGCCTTTGTTGGCAATCCTTGTTGTTGAACGCCAATACGACATCCTTCGTCTACTCCAGCACAGAGAGCGACCTCTCCGGTCGCGGGTTGTTAGAGAATACCTCGTTCATTAGGCCAGTTGTGGACCTACACATAACCCATGGAAGCCCGAATCTCGATTGCCCATGAGGGTGATCAACGAGTGCTTGACTGAGCTGGCTACTCGTACAGATCAACGTGTGGCAGGAGGAACCACCTGAATGCGAAGTTAGTGAACAACATTCCCGCCGGGCGGTATTCATGGACAGCAGCCAGAAGAGGTTGGAGATGCCCAAAATGGTTGTCGCGCGAGCGCTCCGGACTAAGGGAGGAGGCCGCTAGCCGTGCTGAATGACACGCTGTAGCTTAGGTCAAAGTGTCGTGCACGTGTTCATGCTTAGCTGGTGATTGAAATTCTTAATTTTATTTCACAATGTTGATGACTCGCTATTTGACAATCTTGCTTGTTGTTCATGAACCAAGACAATTCTTAATAAGTGGGGAGGAATGTAGCGGGAGGGCCGGTTCGACCCTCCCTCCTCGCTAAAGTGAGGGGTAGTTACGTGCCACCCCTCGTGTCAACAAGGGCTGGCCGACGGCCAGCACGTCGCTGGCCACCGGCCAGCTGGTTGCAGGCCGGCTTGGCGGCCAGCCAAGTGACCGGCCAACCGAGTTATGGTTAATCACCCCAAATTCATACACTTGAAAATTAGTGTATTAAAAAGTGTATTTCTGTATGCTAACATTTTTCAGAAATCAGTAACATCTACCCATGTAACTACAAACCAGTTACACATTCATTGTCCAAAGTAATAGTTATCATGGATAATATTGACTACGTACTAGTTTTTGTTAGAAGTCCATGTTCACTGACATGTTCACTTCCTAATAGACTTGTCGATTCACAGTTTCAGGAGTGAGGTGATTTGTCATACATGGGCTGACCACCAGCTGGCCTGCCGCCAGCTGGCCATGAGGGCCTTGAGGGCGAGGCCTCGTGGCCTCGTGCCCTCGCCCTCTCTTGCCCTCCTTGCAAGCGAACGAGCGAGGACGAGGGATAGGGGGAGCGAGGGTGAGAGGGAGAGCGAGAGACAAACCTGGCGCGAAATTGCCAGCGTGCCTTGCACGCGAAGATACGCGCCAAAAACAAAAAAAAAACATAAACTCAAATTTCGTTCATGACAAACTTCGAGTTTTGAAGACGGAAAAGTTGTGTGAACTCACAAGTTCAAAGTACAAAACCCCTAGTTTGAGTCCAAAAACCAGAGGTACGTAGAAAACAGAAATGGGCATTCGTATACTCAAAATATGCAAGTCTCCGTGATGTGGGTCGTTGATGAAGATTGCCCCTCAATCCTCCGAAGGAGGCAAACCCCTGACGCGGACCGAGAACGCCATTCTGCGAACTCCAACGACGACCTTAGAGCAGGAGCCAAAGTACCGGTCTGTTACACTCTGATCTCATTCACAAAACCACCGAATGGAGTTGGGGGGAGATCAAACAAGAAACATTCAACTCTTTAGGAAACGCTCTGACATTGGTATCATCGTTACAATTGGAAGATCCAACAGTGGATTACATCATGGCCATTGACAATTATAATCAAGCCATGAGAGCCGTTCTCCTCCACAACAACGACGATGGAGATCAATTGGTCACGTACATGTCGAGAAAATTCCACGGACCGGAATACAACTACGTAGTACACAAGAAGAAAATTCTCGTTGTCATGCACGTGTTCAAGACATGACTGTGCTGCTTGGATTTCCGACAATGCATCGTTCGCACCGATCATCATGCTCTGATACATCTCAAGACTCAGCCAAATCTGAGTCATTGACAAACTCGATAGATGGAGTTCCTCGAGTCCAACTTCATCTACGACATTGAGTACCAATCGGGAAAAACAAGTCCAGCAGATGCTTTGTGTCGGCAACCAGATACGATGGCCAAGATTTGTACGAGATTCGTCGAACAAGACCCGTGCATTGTGAGGTTGCTTACAAAAGGTTACGAGGAGTTCGACAAATTCAACACACCTAAATTATGCTTCGACGACCCCTACTGGTAATGAAGATTTACTCGCCAGGTTTTCGTTCCACCAAACAAGGAACTACGATGCATGCTTTTGGAGGAATGTCATGAAACCAATCAAGGTGGACAGGTCGGCAAAGACAAGACGCTCAAGAATCTTGCAAAGTAGTATTGGTGAGACAAGATGTACACCAAAATTTCACCCTTGCACAAATTGTGCGACAATTATCTGTGGCAAAAATCTTGTCGCACAAAGCCACGAAGACTACTCCAACCACTCCTTGTTCTGACGGAGCCATGGGTCGACATGAGCATGGACTTCGTGTTGGGATTGCCCGCCACTCGCAAGGGATAAAACGCCATCGTCGTGGAGGTGAATTCTTGTTTTTTAGATGTCACACCTCATCCTCACGAGAACCATAGTCACTGGAGAAGGAAGAGTACGACTGTTCTTACATGAGATCGTACAGCTACGTAGCGTACCACGTACCATCATCCACGACAAAGACGACTACTTCAGCTTTTGGCACAAATCGATGATGCTTTACGGCAGTCGTATCGAGCTATCAGTAATGTTCCATCCTCATACTGATGGACAAACCGAGCGGACCAATCAGACACTTGGACAACTTCTCCGCACTTTATGCAAGCTACACAACACCGATTGGGCAACCCAACTACTTGCCACAGAACTTGCATACAACTCCGCCAATTCCACCGCACCAGGTAAATTTCTGTTCGAAGTGGTCTACGGAAAACTTCTTGCCACACCAGTAGGCTTGTGGAGCCACGACAACATTGTCGTAGTTGACATCCAACAGAAGGATTTCTCCAGAATTTGGGAGGAAACGTGACAAATTGTTACAAAGACATAAGGAGTTTTGAGCGAAAGCCTGACCGAAATCACAATGATGACATGTTCATCGCTGGCGGTCATGTCCTTCTTAGCTCGGCGGATGTCAAACTGCAAGGAAAGAACTTTTCGTAGCTCAAATCTGTTGGTTGGGGCCGGTTGAAATGAAGCGGATGCGGACGTCTCCCGCCTTCCTCTACCTAACAGCATGGCAATCCACCTTGTCTTCCACATCAGCACGCTCAGGCACTATCGGGACCTCAGCACAAACTTCCTCAACAGAAACATTGCATCCCCACCTTGTGTTCAAGTAGACAGGAATACAAAGCACGTGATTGAAGATATCCTCGGACATCGACACCGTGGAAAGAAGGCGGAATATCTCGCCAAGTGGCATGGCTACGACGTCGCGTACAACAGTTGGGAGCCCTCTGACAACCCCCGAGACGTCAATCATCTGATCGATGGCTACGAACGTCGTCACCGGTCTAGGTTTGCTTACGCGCCGAGACGTCACCGCGAAGAGGGGGGAAGGTGTTACGTCCCTGACGTACACGAGTGCCTATATTTCCGTGCGTGGGCATTTTTGTCATTTCATTCATGGCCCACAGCGTGTCAGTCTCGATATTTTCACGCTGAATAGCGGAGAGCATTGTGGCCACTTGCTTCGACCTCTCGTATTTTGTTGTAGAAGAATATGACAACTTTGATCACCTTCCAGAAGGGTCGACAGAAGTGTCGTGAACCATATCAATGTTTGGATATTGTTTGGTTGAATTCTTGACGACGTTGGACTTCCATGAAAGCGCGCTTCAATATTCTCGAAGTCCCTGGACTTCTTGCCGGAGCTTCATGAAGTAGCTACTCACGGCACAATCTTACTCAACACTTGTCATCAAAGTACACTTTCTACTTCATAAAAATTATCCATTTGACCTAATATCTCAAATCAGCTAGTTCTCCACACTTCATCCCTGTGAAGCACCTACGTTCTGCTTGGCGCAACACAAATCAGAGGGTGCTTGGCATTTCCTCCGATAACAAGTTTGTCATAAACATCATTACAGCATGCCTCGAATATAATTCGGTAAGGAGATTTGAAAATTCAACATTTAGGTATTGCAAGATTCTATTTGAAAAACAGGACTCAAATGGTTTCGATTGTGAAATAATGCTCGATAGGGGCATTTGATTCATTCACTGCAGTTACCAGCCGACGGCCGATTCAGTCGACTAAATTATGGTACTGCAGTATTTGCCCCCTCCAAAATGGGGAGCAGCTGTATGGAAAACGCAGATCGCGGAGGCGCGACTTCGACAGCCTCCGCGGCTCTCGCAGCATGCAGCCGTCATGCCATGATGATCCAATCCCATAGCTACCGCAGGAGCCATGGCGTCATGCCTCCAATGCTCGGAGCCTGGTAGCCGAATCCGCTGCCGACCGCCGCATTGTTCCCTTCCGACGTCTCTCTGTCCACATGCGCGCTCGGCAAAAACTCGCCCCTCCGCACAAGCGCAACATCCTCGCGCCTGCGGAGCCTGCAGTTCAGGACCGCCTGACAAACCATACATGGCGTCAACGTGACGTCTAGAGAACAGCACATCCGCCGCCGTGATTCTACGCCAGCCCATGTCACAGGAAGCCACGCGTCCCATCGCTCCGCCCGGGCTCTGGGCTGGAGAGCCCAGGTGCTGACTGCGCACCGACGTGTTGGTGACTCTGCGTCACTGACGCACAAGACGCGACGACGAGACGACGCAGGCAGCTCACTACGTGCATGCAGCGGCCGCAGGCTGCGTTGAGCTCAGGTCGGCCGCCAGCGTGATGGAGCCCTTGAAGAGAGAAAGCCAAGGTTGCAATGTAATTTCGTGTCGACAATGCTTGGCAGTCTTGGCTTGGCTCATCACAACTGGCTCGCATGCAGGTGCCTTCGAAGGGAGGATCGCCATGGAAAATGGCTCCACTCCAGCCCAGCTCTCGTCGACGTGTTCGCACGCCGTCTCGCAACTCCGGGCAGCGTCGGCGGCGACGAGGAAGACCACGTGATGACGGTTGATGAAGCTGCTTCCTTGGGAGGGTGGCCGACCAAGCCAGCCGCCAAGCAGCAAGCCCCGAGTTCTCGCCGAGTCGAAACCATCGCCTGCACGCGGCATGTCAACGTCGCCTCTTTCTGTGGGCGTACAAAGACGTTTGCTTTCATTGACAGATTGTTTGTGTTGGTTCACGCTTGCATCCTGGTGAAGTTGCTGGTTGACTTCTCCACTTCCGTGCCACTATCAGGTCGAGGTTTTCTGAACACCTACGCACCGATACTTCCTCGCTGCGGACCTGTGTTCGCGTCTGACAATCAGCGCAGATTCCGCACACACATAATTCCTCTCAATCGTGTGTTCAGCTCCCGAGCCAACCAAGATGCAGACGATGAAGGAGAAGGTGAAGGAGGCGAGCGCCAAGATGGGCGAGATGACGACAAGGAGGCCGCGACCAAGGCCACGCACCCCTTCAACAAGGAGGAGAAGCGCATCGCGGAGACCAGATCCGACGTGGAGAAGGCGCGCGCTGAGCGGATCAAGGAAGAGAAGCTGGCGCAGGCCCGCCATGAGAAGGAAGCCAAGAAGGCGGCGAAGGCGGCGGGTCATGCCGGGGAGGGGGAGGGTTACCACGAGAGGCATGGGGTCACGGAGGGTGGGATCATGGGCGGGACCCATGGCACTCACGGAACCCATGGTACTCGTGGTGAAGGCTACGGGACTGAAGGAGGTTACGGCACTCATGGTAGCGGCACTGGCTATGGCACTGAGGGAGGGTATGGCACCAATGAGGGCCAGAAGGGTCATCATGGGGGAGTCACAGGGATGGTGGAGAAGGTGACTGGCACTGGCACGCATGGCACCCATGGGACTGGTGGTGAAGGCTACGGCACTGAAGGCGGATATGGTGGTAGTCAGGGCTATGGCACTGAGGAAGGTTATGGCACCCACGGGGGCCAGCAAAAGCATGGCGGCGTTCAGGGCATGGTGGAGAAGGTGACAGGCACTGGCACCCATGGTGCACGCGGTGAGGGCTACGGTACTGAAAGGGGATATGGCAGTCAGGGCTATGGCACCGAGGGAGGGTACGGCACGCATGGACATGGCCGCCATGAGGGACGGCCAGGCGGTGTCGAGGGCATGGTGGAGAAGGTGACAGGCACTGGCATCCACGGAACCCGCGGCGAAGGCTACGGCACTGAAGGTGGCTATGGCAGCCGCGGTGGCACTGGCTATGGCACTGAGGGAGGGTATGGCAACCGTGAGGCGCAGAAGGGTCATCATGGGGGAGTCACAGGGATGGTGGAGAAGGTGACTGGCACTGGCACCCATGGAACTCGCGGTGAAGGTTATGGTACTGAAGGTGGGTATGGCGGTAGTCAGGGCTATGGCACAGAGGGGGGTTATGGCACCCATGGGGGCCAGCAGAAGCATGGCGGCGTTCAGGGCATGGTGGAGAAGGTGACGGGCACTGGCACCCATGGCACAGGCAGTGAGGGCTATGGCACCCAGAGTGGCACGGGCACGGGCACAGGAACAGCCACAGGCACAGGCGCAGGCGCAGGCACAGGCACGGGCTATGGCGCTGAGGAAGGGTATGGCACCCATGGCGGCACCAAGGAGGGCAAGAGCGGTGGGGTGAAGGGGTTTCTGGAGAAGATCACTGGAACTGGCACCCATGTCAGCCATGGCGGCAGTGCCTATGAGACTGGCACTGGCACTGGCACTGGCACTGGCGCTGGCGCTGGAGGCCGCAGTGGCTATGCTGGATGATGGTGATGCTCTTGCTGGTGATGGCAGCAAGGACGGCTGACGTGGTTTTTCAGAATGGACTTTTTCGGACTTTTTTCTTGTTGATGCCCGGAGTAGATCTTGGCGGTTTGGGGAATTTTGTGAGGAGGAGGTGGGGAAATGTACTCGGGTGTGCAATGTTAGATTTGTTTGGATACTTTTGGGAGCTCAAACTCCATGCAGTATTACAAGCATGACATTGTGGACTGATTCCACTTGAAACATAACCCATGCTTGCACGAAAAGATGTTTCTGGTTTCTGTGCTCGTAGCCGGATGCTTCTGTTACCTTTTTGAAACATGTCCATATGATCATTCTCTCTCACGGCGGAAGGTGCTGGCGGCTGTCCGCGGTGCACTCCTCCTTCATGGTCTTCACCCTGCCCAGGTCGCAGGCTGGGAGACGTGACGAAGACACTGGCTGCCAGAAATTGCATTCTGAAAATTGGAAGCAATTTGTCGAGTCCATTCACTGGCACTTCTGAAAAGCAGCACTAAGAACACAAATGCGTTGTTCACAAAAGGTGGCCAGAACAGCACGTAGGGCGCTGCCAAAAAATCACTGATCAGAAAGATGTCTTATCACACATAGAAGACCCCTCCTCACTCGGTCGTAGACCTGTCCACATCGGTGAGCATGTTTGCGCATCTGGCTTTTCACAACCTCCTGATGTCCTGCACCTACCACAACCTGTGCCGTTGAGCCATGGAGGCGCAGGTTGGGTTTGGTGGTCCTTGCTTTCTTCACTTGTGACACACTGGCAGGTACATTTCCCTTCCCACTGACCTTTAATTGGGAGTCCAACTAATTGGTTCGTAGTACACATGACAAGCTTCCTCTTCACATTAGATGAGCAGGCCTGCTCTTCCATCCTCCCCTCTGTCATCTACCTTGAATGTGCCATGTGCGAGTCAGGGGCAGGGATTGAGATCATTGCCTGCCTGGTGCGGCCAAGAGGCCGCCCATAGTACTTGGCACCTCTGTGTCTGGAAGCAACACTTCGCCATAGCCTATGGTCCCTAAACCAAGTGATTTCACTCACCAAACATCTCGCCTACATGAACCACAATGCGCATCGGGTCCTCAACGCAAAGTTGCATGTTGACTCGAAGGAGATGTACCGAGAATCTGTCGTGGGAAGTCGGGTCAAGGAGTGCGCCTGCGAGCACCAGACTGTATGCAATTGGTGCTTTAAGCGACGACATCACTATCTAACAACAACAAGCAATCAGTTGTTAAGTTGCTGCCTGTCTCAGCTAGGATATTTATTTCTTAAACGCTTTGCAAAGCGTTTAAAGAAGTTTCTGCCTGTCTCAGCTCATCCCAAAAATGTGTTTCGATGCAGCGAGACTTCTTTTCCAACAAAGAGCTCCTTTTTTTTTTTTTATTATTCTTTTTCCAAATCAAACGTACAACGCACACTGGTTTGGCCAGGACGCATCCCAGGCATCCAACTCAAGATCGTCGCAATGCGCCACTGCCATGCGCAGTGCAAAAGCACCATCTTCACCCGAGAAGCATCACGCCACACATAGAACTGAGGGGACAAGGCAGACGAGATCAGATCTCGCCATCCCAAAACTCCTCCGTCGTGGCAAACGGAAGACCCTCCCCAACCCACGCGCCTCTGAAGTCGAGGATGCGGCCCTGCAGCTCACACGAGGACAAGTCAGGGAGAAGGGACAAGTCAGGGAGAAGGGACAAGTCAGGGAGAAGGGACAAGTCAGGGAGAAGGGACAAGTCAGGGAGAAGGGACAAGTCAGGGAGGAGGGACAAGTCAGGGAGGAGGGACAAGCGGACCACACGGAGTTGACGAGTCGAAGCCTTGTGAGAAAAAGCATGCCAATCCACAGGAATTACAGACGCGTGAGTTTGATGACGATGGCGAGGCGATGACTGGTCCAAGTGCATG